>CABHPR010158160.1:0-27394 GCA_902168415.1 Peromyscus melanophrys | reverse complement strand
AGAGAGAGAGAGAGAGAGAGAGAGAGAGAGAGAGAGAGGTGTATGGCTGCAGGTGTCTAAAGAGTCCAGAGGAAGGTGTGTTAGATCCTCTGCAGCTGGACTTACAGGCAATTGTGAGCCGCCTAATGTTGGTGCTGGAAACCAAACTTGGGTCTTCTGAAAGAGCTCTTAACCACTCAGCCAGCTCTCTAGCCCAGGTGATTATGGTTTTTGAGATGGTCTCACTCTGTAGCCCAGTCTAGCCTTAAACTCATATGCCAAGAAAGAAAGAGGCAGAAGGAGGGAGGAAAGAAAAAAAGGAAGGAAGGAAGGAAGGAAGGAAGGAAGGAAGGAAGGAAGGAAGGAAGGAAGGAAGGAAGGAAGGAAGGAAGGAAGGAAGGAAGGAAGAAGGGAGGGAGGGAGGCAGGCAGGCAGGCAGGCAGGCAGGCAAGCAGGCTAAGTTAAGAATTCTACACATCCGGGTGTGGTGACACGCGCCTTTAATCCCATACTCAAAGACAGAGACAGGCAGATCCAGCTGGCCTGGTAGCCTGATCTACATAACGAGTTCCAGGACAATTGGAACTACATAGTGAGACATGTCTTAAAAAAAAAAATCCACAAAACTAAACAACTGAACTTTGTGATCATGGAGAGTTGAGTCAAAATGCTGTACAACAGAGCCAGATTATCTTGTACTATTTTTAGTCTTTTGGAAAGACATTTATTGCCCACCTCTAGGTCTGACCTAACATCCTTGTGACCATCAAAAGTCTTTAAAACGGCTCCTTAGCAAACCACTGACTTCTACCAAGTCAAAGCTAAGAGTGTCATCATCAGATAGTTGTGAGACACGGGGCAGAGTTTTCTCCACTCTGCTGTGGCCTCGTACCTGCGGTTCCCACCAGTACGTTTTATTTTATGATTTTAAATCTTTTTATTTTACTATTTCATGTGTTTTAACTGCATGTGTGTCAGCATACCACATGAATACAGTGCTCACGGAGGCCAGAAGAGGACTTCAGATGCCCTGGAATTGGAGTTACAAACAGTTGTGAACTGCCATATGGGTGCTAGGAATTGAACTCAGGACCTCCGGAAGAACAACCAGTGCTCTTAACCACTGAGCTATCTCTCCAGGCCCCTCACCAAATATATTTTATAAATGTCTTGTTTCATGACTTGTTTTCTGTCCTGTGACTAACAAAACTTTATGTATTGTGTATAACCTGAATCAGTATCACTGGGCTCTAATCATTCATATTTGGCTCCAAAATAAGCTTTTATTCCCTTTGAGGTTGGAGTTATGTTTTTTGTTGTTTTCTTTTGCTTATTTGTTTTTAGACAGGGTTTCTCTGTGTAGCTCTGGATGTCCTAGAACTTGCTCTGCAGACCAGGCTGTCCTAGAATTCAGAGATTCCCCTAGCCTCTGCCTCCCAAGTGCTAGGATTAAAGGTGTACACCACCACCACCACCACCACCACCACCACCACCACCACCACCCAGCTGGAGCTGTGTTTGTACATTGACACATTCTTTCTTCTTCAGCCTCCCTAGTACCAGGATTACAGATGTACCACCATACATGGCTATATAAGATCTTCATTTCCAAACAGCACCAGCCTAGCTCCAATATAGGGTTAGCAACAATTTTTAATTTATTATTAGTTATTTATTGTTTTCCTTATATTCACAGGAAATGGATTTTCTCAGAGGAAACTTACATGCTGATCCGGTTCTTAGGAAGTGATGCGATGGTAGCGTGTATCATCACTGAGTAGACAACTTTCACCTGAATTTAGAAATATCTTTATATGCTGTATTATAAACCCCAAGGAAAGCAAAACGGCTTGTGTTTTACAATTTTAAGCATATTTTAAAAAGCAAAACGTTTGCTTTTTTAAAAAGCAAAAACGACTTGTATTTTAGCATTTTAAGCATATTTTAACTACTTACAACATAAACACATATTGAACATCTAAATAATGTGTGCTCAAGTCTGGAGCCTGGAAAATGAGCCCCTTCTCCTAGAAAGCTGGTCTTAATTTGCATTGAATTTCAATGGCTTCCTTAAGCAAACACCTGGAGGTCTTCCAGTCTAATGAAAATACGTGTCCACAGACACAATTCAGCAAACACAGTGAGCTCTTTGGCAGTTTTAGAAAGGTTGAAGGTTGGCCATGGTCCAGACCTCAAGCTGTTCCCTCTGTTATTCACAGGCAGAAAGCTCCAGCAAGGTACATTATGCCTTTGCTCCAGGAAAGAGATTAATGCCAGATCCTGCTACAGTCTGACGTTCGTGCAATAGAGGAGTTCCACTGTCCTCACAGCCCCACTCTGAGGTCAGGAGACTCCTAAACAATGAGGTTTGGGACATTGGCCAAATCTCTGAGTCCTGAAATGTCTCTCCAGAGCTGCTCAGAGGAGTCTACACTAGGTACAGACTAGAAGAGAAGCAAGGGTCATGTGCTTCTTTGTGTCTCTGTCCTCATTCTTGGAGTGTGGATCTAAGGATCCCTTCACTTCCTTTCTTCTTTTCTATTCCATCAACAACAAATACTACAGTTAAGCTAAAGAAAAGCAATCATTGGTAGTAAACATAGAAAAGGGAGAATAAAAAAAAAAATCCAACCCTGTTATACAGCAACAAAAAAGAAATAACACTTGCTATATATCAGGAAAACATTAAATGATGCAGGACAGGAGAGGGTTAGCTCAATTGTAACACCTGATCAGGAGAAATGGCAGTAGTCATAATCAGACTAGACTCTTGTATGAAATAGTATGCTCTGCCCTACAGGGTTCTTCAGATTTTGCTCTATTGGGATTTTGCACAATGTGGAAAAATCCTGTGTTTGCAATGTGTTTGTGTAATGTGACAATGGGAAGATGTGGGTAGGTAGGCATGACAAAACAGGGTACAGCAGGCTCTATGAAAGAGGTAAGTAAGTAAGTATAATCATTGGCTGGGCATATGGATCGGTGGGAAGGGATTGCCCAGGGTGCTGTGAGGTCCACTTTGACCACAGCATGGGGGTGATGGCAGACAGGACAGGGATGGAGGCAAGGACAACACCCCATTTTAAAGGAGTAACATTGCATATCTACAAACATGGGTGATACATTTGCTTTGTGAGACTAAGACAGAGGTAAAGTATTTACCCCAAAGGGACAAGTCAGTAGAAGAGATTAAATGACATGGTGCCTGAAGATGCCTTTCTGAACTCTGTGCCATGCTGATTTGTTTTGAGGCCTTCAAAAGCACAATATTTTTGTGTTCTACAGGGATTCCCAAGTACAAAAATGTTCTGGATTCATTACCTAAACAGTAATTTTAAACACCACTCTAGCTTGTTTCTGGCATGCCCATCAATGTGTCAGGCTACCAAGGCCTTTCCAAAGAACTGTTGACATACTCTGGAGAAAAAGAAAAATTTAATTTTGTAAAAAAGATTGATTTATTTTTATTTCACATGTATGAATGTTTTTCCATTTATGTATGACTTGGCACCACGTGTGTGCCCATTGGCCACAGAAGCCATATGGTTGTGAACTGTCATGTGTGTGCTGACATCTGAAGCCAGGTCCTCTGGAAGGGCAGCCAGTGCTTTTAACCACTAAGCCATCCCTCCTCTAACCCCCGACCCCATTTTAATTAAAAAAAAAAAACTGAGAAAAGTATTCTTTGAAAAGCAACTTCAAAATTTGTTAACATTCTGATTATTATTCTTATCTTACTAATCCCACAGATTTGAGAAGACCACTGACCCAAATCACGACCAAATTAATTAAAGCAAGCTTTTTTTTTTCATGAACATGGGCTGTCTCTCCCTAAGGTGGGGTTCAAGAGATTGGCATTTGACATGAGGAAGATAAGGGTATTTATAGCTCAGCAGTAGGGGGTTTCCAAATGGGGGATTTGGCGGGCAAATGGGCAGAGGTATAGAAACAGAATATAACCGTAGCAAGTTAATCATAACAACCTCCTGAAACAAAGTCATGGTGGCAAGGTGATCATAACAACCTCTAGAAACAAAGGTATGGTTGCTGCATCCTGACAGAGACAGGACAGAGCCATTTGTAGTTCAGGTTACAGGTGGGGCACAGCCCAATCTTTGAGAAACAGAGATTTAATCATAACTAGGAATGAACCTAGTTTGTCTTTACTATAAGATGGCTTTTAAACCCAAGATGGAGGCAGGCTGGCTTATCAATCTTGCCAGTATTTTAATACATCATGGAATGATTTAAGTAAATTATGTACTACGTGTTCTGGGGATTATGCCATTAAGAAGAAATAGGAATAAATAAACTATAGTATTTTAGATATCCAGTTGTCTTACATCTATAATCAAATCAGCATTTATTAAAATTTAACTAATACTATGATTTGAAGGTCAGTCCCATAAAAAGCAGAGGAGCTGTGGGGAATAAAGAGAGTTTCTTCAGGGTGAAAATGGATGATGTGGAGTCAGGTGATAAAAGTAATCTTATTTCAACAAACTCACATAAGCATAAGGACTTTAAGAAATTAATTATGCTTTTTCCCCTCTCATCAGAGGGTAGTACACACCTATCTCTCTCTCTCTCCCCTTTGCCCCCCCCATAACACCTTTCTTTTCTGTAGGCCTACCTACCCACCTCCACCCTTTCCCTTCCCTAATAAAAACTCTCATAGTGGAAAAAAAAGAAATTAATTATGAGGGATAATTTTGTCTGAAGGTGAAGAAAAAGGGTAATTAACTAGCAAATTTAAGCTGTCTCAGGTATCTGTACAGATTGATTACCATTAATTGTTCTATTTAATTATATTCTAGAATACTTTTACATTATCATGAAATAAATGTATATATTCTGATTCATGAAATGGGCATTGCCATACTGCTTCTCTAAATGAACTTTTTATGGATGTTCAGTGCTTAATAAAGTTACAGGGAAAAGAAAGAAATCTACGCTAACAGGAGCGGCTGTTCTGTTGAGAATGGTACATAATCTAATTTCGGCCATGCAGTGACTGAGTCTTAATTTGTTCCAACATTCACTTGCGTATTAGGATGAACAGCTGGCTAATTTAATCCTTTCTGCCGTAATTCACTTGCTTCTTGGTTATAATTTCATCTGCTTGTTTTTTTTTTTTATCACATAACGCAATGGATATATTCAATTCCTATTTTGAAGATAACATAAAAGTTTCCAAATATTTCCTTTAGGAAACAGTTTCTTCGTCATAGGTGGAGTCATATGAGATTTCTACTCTCAATAAATTAGGTTAGTATTTTAGAGTTCTTTAAGATCTTTGCCAAATAATATAAAATTGGGCAAAGTTGTTCCATTCTGATTCTACTGATTCTACTGTGCCAGCTCTAAAACGATGCTCTCATTTGATGCTGCTCTCTTTGCAGTGGTATGATCTGTACAAAGCTCAGCAAGTTGCCTAAGCAAGTCCACTGGTCGCTATTGTCTCTATTCTCTTTGCTCTTTGTAGATAACTGTTAAAACTGGCAAACTTTAACCTTGAGTTCCAGAAGGCTAAAGTCTTGCATGCTAGGAAACACACATGCATGCCAAATACTCATGATAAGACAACACATACACACACAAACACACACACACACACACACACACACACACACACACACACACACACACACACACCATAACAAGTCAAACACAATCATGTGAAAAGAAGTCAGATTATGTGGAAAGAAATCAGGAGGCATATAAGTGCATAGACCAGTTTAATGAAGGCATTATGCTTTTGTATCATTTTGTTTTGTTTTTCTAGACAGGGTTTCTCTGCCTAACAGTTCTAACTCTCCTGGAACTTGCCTTGTAGACCAGGCTGGCCTTGAACTCACAGAGATCTGCCTGTCTCTGCCTCCTGCATGCTGTAATTAAAGGTGTGCACCACCCACCATGCCCATCGTGACATTGCTTTAATCTAACTGCCCTATGGTATTGTGAGCAGATTTTGAAAACGATAGCTTATTAGAAATACCAATCATACCTATGGACGTATTTCCTGTGGCTGCTGACCTATAGGCTTAGATCTAATTTGCTGCACCAATAAAATCATGGCTGTTCATAAGGAAAAACTTTAAGTAACAGAAAAGTGACAGCTACGAAAATACTTCTCATTTACAAGGCAAATCAATGTATCTATAATAGACACCAGGTTAGCGTCTTGTCTTTAATAAACATAAGATAATAAGCAGGAAAATGGCCAAAGATTATGCTCAGGCAGTAAAAGAAGAACTAAAAATAGTGACTAAACATGTGCTAAAATATTCAATGCTGCAAGGTACCAAAAATTGCAAGTCTCCGTGTAAGAAGAGGCCACATTAGTAAACAGAAAAGCAATCCCTTCTTGCGTGCTCAAACAGAGCACACGGGCTGCTCTCTGCTGTCCTGTTACCCATGGACACGCCTTTTCTCCTGTCCTTACAGCATTCGGGGTGATTACTTCAACTATCCTTTCAGTTTCAACAGTGAATTCCGGGTCTTTAACAATAAAGAAGGTTAAGAAATAAACCAAGTTGAAAAATTTTTTATTTGGCACTTATTTTTATACTTAAAAGATTCTATTAAATATGCCTTGTATTATGATATGGCAATAAGAAGAGAATATATCACGTGTTATCGTAACTTTGTATGGAAATTAGAAAAAAAATTACAGAACCTGAAATTGTGGAAACCTTTTAAAAGAAAGATTATTTAGTTTACTCTGTATCTCAGCAGGGAACATAACAGTTTGATTTTTTTTTAAATTATCATCATTTATTTTTCTAGAGTTAAACTTTCTTCTCCAAGATATCAAAATATGTTACATCTCCATATGCTCAGAGTCCCAGCACCTACAAGATGACTCACAGTCATCTGTAACTCGAGTTCCAGGGTATCAGATGCCCACTTCTAGCCTCCATTGGTACCAGCCACACACACAGTCCACTTACAAACATGTAGATAAAACACTCATTACACATAAAGTAAGAAATAGACATTTTTGTTTTTGTTTTTGTTTTGAGACATGGTTTCTCTATGTAACCCTGACTGTCCTGGAACTTGCTCTGTAGACCAAGCTGGCCTCCAACTCAGATATCCACCTGCCTCTGCCTCCCAAATGCTGGGATTAAAGGTATGCACTACTGCTGCCTGGTTAATAATTTTTTTAAAATTGAAATGAATAACAATATTTACTTTGTAAATATTTTTTCATTATAGCTATGTGATGGATCCTATGCTGCATGCATGAGTGGTTTCTTTGCCTTGAAAGAAATGATGCTTCCTTTGATGAAGAAGAAAGATGAGCAGACAAATAGTTCCAAGCCAGGGAAATCTCTGTAGTGTTAGCTGTATGCAATAGTCAGTGTGAGAATATTGATATAACCCCAGGATAACTTCAAATCACATCAGAGAACACAGGAAACAGGGGAAATCTTTATTTGACTACATACTTTTATTACAACTCACTCAGCTTTTCCTAAAATGAAAAAAACATGGTACAATTGATAAACAATAATAAACTGTACAGTGCAATTGAAAGTTCATTAGGAAATAGGTATTTGGAGAAGAAAATATACCTTAAGTCAGACTACCATGGTGAATGTTTGAATTTTCAGCTTAAAACATTTTGCTGAAACTACATCATGAGAAAGACCATCTGTCTTATGTGTTATGGTTGCTGATACAAAGGATATGTGTCATAAACCTTTTCCATCTGTTTAGTAGATCATTTATTGTCTTGTAGATCACGGCTAAATGTATGGTCATTTGGAGACAGAGATGGAAAATCCCTTTTCAAAGTTGCTGGAAAGATTTGCACAGGAGGACGGGGAGATGTCTCAGTGAGTAAAGTGCAGGCTGGGTGTGCATGAGGATCCAAGTTCAGGTCCCCATCACCCCTGAGTAAAGAAACAGGACCTGGAGGCCAGTGTCTGTAATCCTAGTGCTGGGGAGGCAGTTTGGGAGCGATCTCAGAGCTCTTGGTCAACCAGCCTTACTGAATTGGTGAGCCCCAGGTTCAAAGACACCCTGACTCCACAAACAGGATGGAGAATAACTGAAGAAGACATCTGATGTTTCTAACCTCCATGTGAACCTGCACACATACACACACACACACACACACACACACACACACACACACACACAACACACACACGAGGAGGGGGGAAGGTGTAATAATTTGCATTTGTATTTTCAAAAGGATGATATATTCACTCTTTCATGTTCAAGCTTTTTTAGAGAGTCAGATAGAGCCAGGTGGTGGTGGTGGTGGTGGTGGCGGCGGCGGCGGCGGCGGCTCACGCGCCTTTAATCCCAGCACTCGGGAGGCAGAGCCAGGTGGATCTCTGTGAGTTTGAGGCCAGCCTGGTCTACAGAGTGAGATCCAGGACAGGCAGCAAAACTACACAGAGAAACCCTGTCTCCAAAAACCAAAAAAAAAAAAAAAAAAAAAAAAAAAGACTTCTAAAAATACCTTTGAGTAAATGCTATAAGAATTTCAAATACAAAATCAACAGTTTTGATCATCTCCAAAACATACCTTCTAGTTTGGAACTTCCCTGCCCCCCCAAAAAAAATTATTAAAAATGTAAAACAGAAAATTTGAAAAGAATATAGTAAGCACTCATTTATCCACCATCTGGATTCCCCACTAGTATATAACAACGTTTATACCTACCTCCCCGTCTATTCATACATCAACTGACATATTATGTTTTTGACATAGCTCAAAATGAATTTCTAGCATCTGTGTACTCCCCTAAAATACTTCACTGTGCATATTTTGTGTCCAAAAATTTTTAGCAGCTGAGATTTAATAAATGTACATATTAGAATAATTCAGCATATACCAAGACATTAACAGCCCCTTGGAAGTTTTCTCATACCCTCTCTCCAGGGCTCTCTCCTCTTGTCTTCAGTACAACATCGTTCTGATTTTGTCGATGCATTTTATTATAGAACTTCACGTAAATGATGTTCCGCATAAGGTGCCTGTCACCAGGCACAGTATTTTAAAATTTAAAAGCTCATCTGGGCTAACATAATGTGGTGATATTTTGTTTCACTCGTTAACAAAAAAAAAAAAAAAAATTGCCTGAAGATCAGAGGACAGAGCCAGCCACCAGATTAAACATAGAGGCCAGGCAGTGGTGGCATGCACCTTTAATGCCAGCACTCAGCAGGCAGAGGCAGGCAGATCTCTGTGAGTTCAAGGCCAGCCTGGTCTACAAGGGGAGTTTCAGGACAGCCAGAGCTGTTACACAGAGAATTCCTGTCTCAAAAAAACAAAACAAAAAGTATAAAAAGAAAAGAGGAATGAACTCAGAACAACAACAGCAAAAAAATGTTACCCAGAAAGTAATGTGACAGATGTTTCTTTAAATACTAATATACAATTTAAGGAAATTAAGAAGGAAAAAGATTTTAGACTGAAATCATCCATATTTAACTGGTGTGTGTGTGCATATGCATGTGTGTGGTATACTCATTTGTGTATGTTTGTGTGTATGTGCACATATGTGAACGCCAGAGGTTGGTTTCTGGTGTAGTCCTCTATTGCTCTCCATCTCCTTTTTAAAGACAGAGTCTCTCACTGAAACTAGGGCCCTCAGAATCAGCAAGACTAGGTGGCTAACAAGCTGCAAGGGTCCTCCAGTCTTCATGTCCCCAGTGCTAGGATTTATAGGAGTATGTCACCACATCGGGCTTCTCCCATGGGTGCCAGGAATCCAAGTCCTTATGTTTGCACTGCAAACCCTCTGCTGACTGAGCCATCTCCATCCCCTTTAATACCTTTTACCTTCTTCATTTCCTCTCCAGGATAAGGCTGACACTCCCTTGCTTCATCCCAAAGATCTGTCTTCACACTGCTTATAATGTGGCTGGATTTATTGGTGACAACATCTCTTACTTTCTACCTGAAATGTCTTTATTTCACCTTTAGTCTACAGGGATATTTTTATTTGTCAAGTAATTTTGAGTTGAAAATTTTTTTTCTGTTTTAACAGCTTAAGATGCCAGTGCAGTATCTTTTAGGCCTCAGAGTTCAAGGTGTCAATGAACAACTGAAGCAGTGTTTTCCTACACAATGTTATTTTCCTTGCTTCACAAATGCTATCTTACATCTGATTTTCAGCAACTTGATCATGACCAGCGGGGGAATTTCCCTGTGTTGACCTAAGTGTGGCTTGCTGGAACCTTTGGTCATTAAATTAGCAAGGTGTTAAATATTATGTCCTTAAAGTACTTTTTAAAAGTCACAGTCGCTCACTTTCCATTCTGAGACTCCAGTTGCTTGTTATTCTAGGTGAGGTTGGGTTCTGCTACTGTGATAAAATATTCTGAACAAAAACAACTTGGGGAGAAAAGGGTTTATTTCAGCTTACAGGTTACAGTGGGGCATTCAGGGAAGCCAGAGGAGGAGGAAATGAAGTACAGGTCAAGGAGGAATGCTATTTATTGGCTTGCTTCTCGCTACACATGCTCAGTAAGGTTTCTTACATAGCCCAGGACCATCTACCAGCGGTGACAGCTGCCCCACAGTAGGGCAGGCTCTCGCACATCAATTAGCACTCAAGAAAATGACTCACAGGTATGTCACAGGTGAAGGCTAGCAAGGTAGCTATTAGGTTCCTATTCACAACTCCAGGCTGTGTCCAGCCGACAGCTAAAGCTAATTAGGCAATTTGCAAATCAGATATTTTGTGGTTCTTTCAGCAACTAAGGAATATGCATTTAACATTTTGCTCTTTTTCAATTTAAATAATCTGTATTTACCCATCTTCAAGATTGATTGGCTCTCTGTCATCTCTCTTTTGCTGTTATGCCCATGTAGTGACTTTTAAAATACTGCATCCTATATTTTTCCATTAGAATTCTCCTTCAATTTTGTTTTGCAGTATCTACATTTTTGCTGAAAATTCAAAAGCCCATCAAGAACATTATATTGTGGTCCTAAGTATAATGTCTTCTTAAAGACGTGGGTTATCCTGCAGATGCTGTCAATGCTATCTTCTAAAAATGGATTACCTTTTCCCTTTTGATTATATCAAGTACTTTGGGATTAAATCCTGGGAATTGAAACAGTGTGTTGCAGAAACTCTCAATTCTTTGTATTTCTCAAAGGAAAAAAAAAAAAGGCGTTTTTCTTTTTCAACAAATTTACTTTTGACATGATTCAAACTTCAAAAGCTGTTTCTCTGCGGCAGGGTGCAGCTCAGTTTCATTGTGTTACTGGTTGGGTTGCTCGCAACCTGTTAATGCATGTGTGTTATAGGGTCAGCCAGAGATTTTTCACAGAATTAACACATAGAATGTATGGCTTGGCTTTCTAGCATTTTCTCTGGGTTCCTTCTTCACTTTCCAGTAGCCAAGGCTATCGGAACCTCTGCCTTCTGGTTAGTCAAACTTCTGGAATGTTAACTACGCTTCAGAATGTGATGATGCCCTGATGCTCCTTGTCTCTAGTATGAGCCACTTGGAATATATCCTTGAGGTTTGGGTCTCTACCGCAGCAGTTCTCAAACTGTGGGTCACAACCCTTTTGTGGGTAGCATACCAGATATTTACATTACAATTCATAACAGTAGCAAAATTACAGTTATGAAGTAGCAATGAAATAATTTTATGGTTGGGGGGTCACCACAGCGTGAGGAATTGTATTAAGGGGTCATAGCACTAGGAAGGTTGAGAACCACAGATCTACTCCATCACTACCTTTTACTAATTCTAGATTTCTATTGAATTCAGTGATACTATATCACTTAATGAGCTACTGAAAATCAAGGAGGGTGATGTGTAACAAAAGTTCATATATATAGGGCAAACAAGATAGAGATTGAGAAACACAAAATTTTCAAGTAGTCTGTATAGAAAAGCATGGCATGGGGTGCTGCTTGGCGTAACAGGTATATCTAGTATCATCAAGGCGGCTCTGTAGGGAGAAGCACCTGTTCCTAATCTTGAAGGCCTGATTTCGATTTGTGGGACCCAGAACCAGTTCCCTGGAGGCGTCCTCTCCCCTCCATACACATGCACCCTGTATACAATATCCAATAAATACATTAATAATTTAAAAAACCAATAGCTAAAGTAATACCTCACAAATACTGTCGTCTTCCCACTTCTCATCCTTATTATCAATTGTTCATAATGTCAGGACTAAGGGAAGCCCAAAGAAACTAGAATTCTCAACCTTTCGGAGGGAAACTTCTGTCTTATTATTTTAAGATAGATTTTAAACCAATGACTTCCACTTCTTCATCCATCTGTGGCTTTTAGAAAGTTTTCCGATTACATTTGATTTCTATATTATTTGTGTGCATGTGGAGGTCCGAGAACAACTTGAGGGAGTGAGTTCTCCCCTTCCACCATGGAAAGGGGGGGTTCAAACTCAGGTCTTCAAAATTGGCAGAAAAAGTGCCTTAATCTCACTGGCCCCATCTGTAGTTCATACTCTTTACTTATTTTTTTTTCAATTAAAATTTTTTTTTGCATTTTACATACCATCCACACTTCCCCCTCCCTCCCCTCCTCTCACTCCCTTCCCCACTCCATACTCCATGCCCCATCCACTCCTCCTAGAGGGTAAGGCTTCCCATGAGCAGTCAACAAAGCCTGGCATACCAAGCTGAGGCAGGACCAAGCCCCTTCCCTTTGTATCAATCAAGGCTGAGTAAGGCATCCCACAACTGGGAATGGGCTCCAAAAAGCCAGTTCATGCACCAGGGATAAATCCCAGTCCCATTGCCAGGGGTGCCACAAACAGACCAGGTCACACAACTGTCACTCACACTCAAAGGGCCTAGTTTAGTCCCATGCAGGCTCCACAGCTGTCAGTCCAGAATCCGTGAGCTCCTACTAGCTCAGGTCAGCTGACTCGGTGGGTTTCCCCATCATGTCCATAGCAGCATTATTATTTTTTATTCTTTTGTTGTTGTTGTTGTTCCCTTTTTAAACAGTTCCTTAAAGTGTATAAAACCATTCTTACTGTGACAGGCTGTATGGAAACAGTGAGTTCTAGTTTACTATTTCTGGATTCAACATTCTTACTGCATAGTGTGGCGGAAAACCAGACAAGGTGAGGCATGTGAAAACACACTGTAAGTCGCTAGAGATGGATGAGCTATTATAATAATAAAGAAAATTACCTATTTGTCATTCAGAGGGCTGTACAAAGGTCTGAGGGAATTAAGCATAGCCGAAGTAAGATTTGGTGGGGGGATGATACAGGAAAATTCTAGGTCTTGTCAGATGAATATGGCAAGTATTCTATTTTCTGTATAGTAATGTATAGTTCCTGTCCTAATTCCATGAGCAAGATAGGGGGAGGGAAATTCACTGCACATATCATTTCCCAGTGTCCCAATGTCCCAATGTTTCTCTTCTCCTATTTTTTATTTTATTTTATTTTTTTGAGACAGAGTTTCTCTGTGTGGGCCTGGCTATCTTGGCACTCACTCTGTAGGCCAGGCTGGCCTCGAACTCACAGAAATCTGTCTGCCTCTGCCTCCGAGTGCTGGGATTAAAGGTATGTGCCACCACTGGCTGGTTCATTTCCCAATGTTTCTAAAGCCAGGCTTTAGCAAACAAATCTGCTTAGTCTGGGGTCAGAGGGGAAATATTGATCCTCCATCTTAATCATCTGCAGTCAGGAAAGGGCCATCTTGACTTTCCATAACTAGATTAGGACACGCAGGTTATCAGGGAGTGAGTTTGTCTCTGAGTTCCTATCTTTCACTTTTATGTAATAGTTTTTCAACTGATTTTGGCTGGCTAATTTAAAAGTGAATGTCTACACCCTGTGAGTCTTCACTGATGCTTTTGAGTGGACATGAAAAACAAAACAAAACTAAAAAAAAAAAAAAAGAAAGAAAGAATCAAGGCCTGGAACAACAACTCAGTAATTCAGAGTTACAGAGGACTCGAGTTTGATTTCCAGTATTCATATCAGAGAACTCAAAAGTCTGTAACTATAGCTCCTGGGAATTTGATTTCTCTCTCTCTCTCTCTCTCTCTCTCTCTCTCTCTCTCTCTCTCTCTCACACACACACACACACACACACACACACACACACAATTAAACATAAAAATAAAGTCCTAAAAAAATTAAATATAAATTTTCACTTTTTTTTATTGATCATAATATTTTTAGGAGAAACAGACAAGCCACCTTCCCCAAGATTCAAGTTCTATTTAATTCAAATTCATTGACATTGCTGATAACAAAATCTATCCTAATTTAATTCATTAACCCTTTACATTTAAAGGGAGTATTTTTTTTTAAATAGTACAGCATGACTTGTGAGCAAGGGACTAAGAGTCTTGTATGTTCAAGACTCCTTCTAACAATCGGCGATTAGGAGTCTATCAAATCTCTGTATGCTGGTGCAAGTCATACACAGTCACTGTTTTAAGCAACAGTGGCACCATGCTGACTGGGTTCTTAGGCGCAGAAAGCACCCTGGTTTTGCAGTTTCACAATATCTCTTAGTCATGTCAAGAATTGGAAGCAGATGATTAAATAAAAACGTGCGTCCCAGAACATGCTTTTTAATCACATTACATGCATTGGCTAAGACTGTAACTTGACCATCGGGCACTGCGTCAACCGGGGAAGTGCAGGAAGAGTAAGATGAACACAAACAGGTATCAGGAGAAGGAAGACGCTGGGCACCCTGGAGCCACAGCCCATGCCATTTAGAATGGTATTAGTGGAATCTGCCAGTACAAAACAACAATGTACAAATCAGAAGGACAATCTTAGGATTGTATTTCTGAATCACACAACCTACAGGCGTTCTCATAGGAATTGCTAATGCCTATGACTAACATCCATTGGGATTTTTTTTTCTAATAATATTGGAAACTACCCCTCAAAATGTAAAATTCAAAATCTTTTTAGCAGATCTTCTTGACAGCCTTATAAGAAACGCATAAAGAAGCTACTTGTATGAAATCAGGATTCCCTAAGTGGGCGTGGAACAAGTCTGAGGCTCATAATTAATTCTTCCTATTCTCTTTCTGTCACTCATGACTATATTATACTATTACCATTTGTTATAGATTTTACTTCGAATGGTTATGATCAATTAATGAATATTTATTGAGCACCTTTTTTATGTTGGGTGAATTTCCATCAATAGACAGAAGAGTACTTTTCTCATGGAATTATAAATATATTATAAAGTAGATAACTAACAGAAAAATAATTATGTACTAACTCAGGTGGGCAGATCCTTGAGAAATACAATAGGGAGAAATGTAAGCAGACCTTTCTGTCCCACCAGCCAGCTCCCAAATAAATGACGTGGAGACTTATTATTAATTATAAATGCTCAGCTGATAGCTTAGGCTTGTTATCAACTGGCTTATACAACTTGACCCATTTTTATCAATCTACATGTTGCCATATGACTTGTGGCATTTACCTATCCTCTTGCATGTCTTACTCCCTTTTTGTCTGTCTGGTGACCCTTCTTCTTCCCAGCATTCTCTTAGTCGGGCTCTCCCACCCAGCTATTGGCCCGTTGGCTCTTCATTAAACCAATGAGAGCAACACATCTTCACAGTGTACAAAAGGATTATTCTACAGCAGAGAGAGGACCGGGAGGAAGCAGTGAGAGTGGTGATGGTGTACGGTCCAGAATGGCTAAGGAAGGTATCTCTGACAGAGGGTCTTTTGAACAGCAACCTGAAGAAAGTTGGTCTGCAGGTCTATTAGTCAGGTTTCTCACTGCTGTGAAAAAAAAAATGCTTGACCAAAGCAGTGTAAGAGAGGGAGGGCTTACATTGGTTCATAGTTTGAGTACATAGTTGATGTACTCCATCATTACAGCATGAAGGGGAGAGAAAGAGAGAGAGAGAGACGTGCTTTTCATTTCTTCAGCTCTGAACCTCAGAGTATGGGAACAGAGCCACCCATATTTAGGGTAGATCTTCCTTCTTTAGAAACAGCTTCATGAGAGTCTAAATTTTGTCATGAAGATTAACCACCACAGGGTGAGGATCCAGTGTCAATGCTCAGGACACAGATGAAAGAACTAAGGCTAGAGCAGGGTGGGATATTTGAGGAGGAATAAGAAGCCGATTAAGGTATGGGCAATGATTAAGGAAGAGTGGGAAAAATGTACACCACGCAAAAGGCCAGAAGAAGACTTTGGATCATACCCTGGGACACAGGAAGCCTTTGACCATTGGTATCCTTTCCCACTTCCCATCCCATCATGACTTAACAACATAGTAGCAAGAGGTCCTTTCTTCATGGCCCTCTGAGACTCCATTCCCTAATACATATTTTAAGTTGCCAATATAACTAGTTTTCTTAATCCCAGACTGTATTATGATTCTTTGGTTAAAAGCATCCCACAAAAGAAGACCTTCCAAATCAAAGTCAAATTACTCCAAGGGTAATCAAACCTACATAGTCAGATTCTCTGGAGAATACAGATGATCTAAACAATGCATTTCAGAGAACTTATTAATGGCATCAATTACAAAGACTGGACAAAGGTAGGTCTTGAGCAAGAGATAATTTAGTACCGTGGGATTGGAAAAGGTGGGGGGTAGTTTTCTCATGATGTAAATTAAACTACGTGACTCCAGAAGATCTGTAAAGTTCAGATGGCAAAGACAGAGATGGGAGTAAACAAGGCAAGTGCTTAGTCAGTGTTTTACTGCTGTGAAGAGACACCATGACCACTGAAACTCTTATAAAGGAAAACATTTAGTTGGGGCTTGCTTACAGTTTCAGAGGTTTAGTCTATTATCATGATGGTACTGGAGAAGTAGCCTGGAGTTCTACATCTGGATTTGCAGGCAGCAGGAAGAAGATACTGAGCCTGGCTTAGGCTCTTGAAACCTCAAAGCCTGCCCCCCCCATGACATACTTCCTCCAACAAGGCTACACCTCCTAATCCCTCTCAAGTAGTGCCTTTCCCTGATGACCAAGCATTCAAATATATAAGCCTATGGAGGCCATGCTTATTCAAACTACCACAGCAAAGAATGTCAAGGATCATTAGCATCATCAAAGGTAAGAAGAGGGAAGGAAATATAACCACCCATACTTGGGTTTCAGCCAATATCATGAGTCTAGACTTGTAATTTCAGAACCACGAAACAACAGATTTCTAGAACTTTGAGGCATTCCATTTACTGCAGTACTTAATGTTTGTTGCTCCTATGAGAGCCCCAGGAAGGTGTCTTAGACACAGAGGCAACAGCTCAGCCTTTGTCAGAAGTCACAGATAGGGACTTGTCAGATTAGGAACCAAACAAGTAAACACCCCCAGTCCTTTCATCACCTGTCAGTCAGTTCCCTTGGATGAGTTGGAAGGAAGAAGGCAAGGGAAGTTTCTGACCTGTGATGCTCTGGGGCAATATCCAGAAAAACAAAGGGTAGACAAGAGAAGAAACAGGACCGAGAACAGCCAACACAACTCTCCTGCCCAAAGTCTCCAGATACCTTGTGTCGTCTCTGTGCTCTGCAAAACACATGATCAGTACCTAGAACTGCTGTTAGCTGCCACTTAAGTCATCATATTTGCTGTCACTGTGGGCTCACTCCTGTGGTCTCACTTTTCAATCATTCGCTGCCTTTTCCACCTTCTCTGACTCCATAAAATTTGCCATGACAGAAGTCGCCATGAACTGACGTTCCCACAGGACTGAGTGTGTAGTTCAATGTTCACACCCGCAAAATCTGTCTGATGTCTTCATTGTCTATGTATCTTACTCCTGAAGAACTGTATTCATCAGGGGTCTGATTGAGTTATAGCCAACAAGTATAAGCCCTATCTATGCATATCAGGATGTTATGCACAAAAGACATATGGGCAAGTTGATTGAATAGGAAATTATAATTCTAGTAATGAAATGAATTCTAGAACAATTCAGTTAGTTCTGCCCATATTGCAGAAGTGAAAACTGAGGCCTACAGAGTGAGGGCAAATGGATAACTAATAGAAAACAGGACTGGGTTACAGACAAACCTACTTACCTTGGTACTTATTCCCACAGGATTATGGAACAGAAGTGATTCCCCTAAAGTTCACTGGAGCTGCATCAGAGTCATATAAATACCAGAAAATGTAAATGAGTCATGAATGTGTGAATAAAAAGCTGTTTTTGATACTTGCATATTGAGAAATTTAAATAAAAGTATTTGAGAAAATATTTTGAGCTATATTGATGCCACAGTATTTGAGAAACAGCTTGTGGCATTTAACATCCCCCAAAGGCAGCTGGGTTTTTCCCATTCCAACTTGGTAGCAGTGTGTTAAGAGATAAATAGATAAAAATTATTTGGCATAATTTTAAAATAAATTTAGCTGGATGGCTTCAACTGTTGGCTTAAAAACTTTCAGAACCATTTCATTCTCTTGCTAGATTTTTGCCAAGCAAAAGATAACCAGCTTCAAGTAGCTATTCTATCAGAAATGAAGGAGTTTTCTTTTCTAGACCATCTGAGAAAATGAACTTTCCCTTATGACAAGAACCAAGTAATTCATTTTCTCTCATATTTTCCTGTCTTTATCTTGAATTGGCAGGTACCCTATCTTCCCAGTGACACCCTTCTGCTTGGGACAAGAAAGCAAATGAGAACCTACAAGGACCAATGAACTTCTGCTTGTCAAAGTATTGTCATTCAGGAGGTTCTTAAGAGAATCCTTGAGATAAATAATTCTCTAGATGGACACAGAGCTTGGAAAAGCAGCCTGCTGTCAGTTATGATTGATGACAATGAAGAGCTAAATGCAGATAAAACCATCAGTAGGAAAGACAAATAGAGCCAACGGGCCCAGGCAGCGTCACCTATTATCCTCTGCCGGTGGGACTGGCAGAGACAGTGCTCCAGTCTCTCAGAAATGATATATGACAACATGGATGGAATACGGGGAACCATATGGCCAACCGAGAAGCTCACCCAAGTCTCCATGTTCAGTTTTTACTTGAGGTCAATAATGTAAACATAGTTGATCACCCATGTAGTTGGCCTCAGTTTCTAACTTGTCACTGCTCAAGCTGGCACCACATGACTCAAAGTCCTTACCATAAATCATATTGTTAGCATATACTGTGTTGCATGGACTAAAGATTCCCCTCAACCCTCTAGTGACTAAAGATAGGTCTAGTGGACCAGTTCCAAGGCCGAGAGACTACTTCTCAGGAGGCTGCGGGTAAAGGCAAAGGTACTCTTCAGACAAAGTTAGTGCTATACAAGTATGTCTTATAAATCCAAATGTTAAGTTTTAACAGACTGTATGCTTGCTCTCTGTCTGTCTATCTCTCCTCTGCTTCTCCTCTTCCTGCCCCCCACCCCACTTCTTCCTTATCCCCACTACCCCCTCAAGACTTACTGGGATTGATTAGAATTGATCAGATTCTTGCACCTAGGTTATTTTCCATGGTATTCTTTAAGACAAAAGACATTTCTAATAATAATCAGGATCAAACAACCACAGTAGCTTGTATGGTGCCCAATAGATAATACAGTAATTCCTTCAAGAATTTTCAACACTACATCATGCTCCTGCAAGTTTGTCATAGCTCTTCAGGATCTCTTGTCATACAGTTTGGAGACTGCAATTCTACATGATGCTTAAGTCACTATAGAATAACCTGCCATTGCTTCTTTCTAAATACATGCAGAAGGTTAGGTCCCAGGCTTCCATATTTAGGTAAAACCTACTTGGGACAGTTTGGTATATTTCATACATGGAACAAAGTAAAGAATTAAAAAAAAATTGGGAAGAGGATTATTTTCTCCATTGAACAAATTTGTAAACTTAGTTTTCTACAGGATCTAACAGACATATCTGCTGAGTCATAGCAAAAGAACCAGACCTGCTTGCCTTTACATGAACATGCATGTAAACAACTATCTTTAATATGTAGCCCATTTTTCTGTTTTTAGGGATGAAACTGTTTCACTCTTATTTAAAAAAAATGTTTTCCCATTGCATACATTATAAATGCAGAAACAGAGAACTGTGAGCATGAACTGAAAAACATAAACTATGACTGAGTTTAGCCAATCAGAATACCGCGATGAATAGTTAGTTAAAGAGAAAACTCAGGAAAGATGAGGAAGTGATAGTGTCTGTGATGGTTTGAATAAGAATGGCTCCCAAAGGGCTGGACAGATGGCTCAGCAGTTAAGAACACTGGCTGTTCTTCCAGAGGTCCTGAGTTCAATTCCCAGCAACCACATGGTGGCTCACAATCATCTGTAATGGGATCTGGTGCTCTCTTCTGGCAGTTGAACATGCAGACAGCACTCATATACATAAAAAATAAATAAATCTTAAAAAAAAGGGGGGGGTCCCCATAGCCTCTTATATTTGAATGCTTAGTTATCAGGGAGTAGCACTATTTGAGAAGGACTAGAAGAATTAGGAGCTGTGGCCTTGTTAGAGGAAGTTTGTCTTTCACAATGGGTAGGGGTAGAGGTTGGGGTGGACTTTGAGGTTTCAAAAGCCCACACCAGGCCTAGTCTCCACTCCCCCCCCCCCCCCACCCCAGGTCTGTGGATCACGACGTAGCTCTCAGATAATTCTCCAGCACCATACCTGCCTGCCCTGCCATCTGACATGATGATAATGGACTAACCCTCTGAAACTGTAAGTGAACCCCCAATTAAATGTTTTCTTTTATAAGAGTTGCCGTGGTCATGGTGTCTCTTCACAGCAATAGAACTCTGGCTGTCCTGGAACTCTCTTTGTAGACCAGGCTGGCCTTGAACTCACAGAGATCGACCTGCCTCTGCCTCCTGAATGCCGAGATTAAAGGTGTGCACCACCACTGCCTGGCTGCATTTTTCTTCAGGGGTTTAGGTGGGAAAAGAAGACAGAGCCGTTTGTATTTCTCTTAAGCACTCAATGCCCTTTTCTTCATGATTCCAAGATCTCTTCCTCCACAAAGGAAGAGCAGATAATAAGAGATGAGGCCCCAGAGTCCACTGTATGAACTACAAAGACATTCCACTCCTTCAACCACTTCAGGAAACAAAGTTTAGTTAAAAAATTGGTTTCCTTGTGCCTCTTTCAATAGTTAAGGGACTGTTCTGTAGACAGACAAATCCACTATTTTACATATAATTGTTTTCCAATATTCCTCTACAACGGTTCAGAAGAATTTCATTTTAGCTTTTGTATGCACAACTAAAGTGATTTAGTTTCTAAGTTACCACATCAATTTTTTTCTAATTAGCTAATTTCAGATTTTTAAATTGTCTAATATCCGGCTAACATTTTTTAAGGGAGCTCCAAACAAGGCATATTTAAAGGAAAACATTTAGTAATGACAAAAAGCCATTGATGGTGGCAGTCATAGGTCCTGGATCAGACACTGAATTCTGAATCTGAGTTCAGATATTAAAGGCAGAGGCTTGTGGGAGCTGTTCAGTTCAGGTTAGAACATGCTGAGAGTTGAGAGTGGTACAGGCAGGCATTAATGACACTTTTGTTGTAGTAACAGCCACATACAATTTGTCTGCAGACGGTCTGAGTTGGGACAATATTAACCACATGGTATGTCTATTGAATTCCTGTTATATAGTAACTTTTTTTAAAATCAATCTTTAAAAAAAAAAAAAGAAGAAGAAGAAATTCCATCTGTACAATTACCACTGGCACTTCATGAATTTGGAGAAACTGAAGAGAAAAACTACTATTATAGCATTGCATTGTAGTCTGACTTTTCTGTGGGCTGCCAGCTCAAAAATAATGACAGCAAGACTTATTATTAATTATGGAAGCTTGGCCATTAGCTTAGGCTTGTCCCACTAGCTCTTTTTTTTTTTTTTTTGGTTTTTCGAGACAGGGTTTCTCTGTGTAGCTTTGTGCCTTTTTCCTGGATCTTGCTCTGTAGACCAGGCTGGCCTCAAACTCACAAAGATTCACTCTGCCTCCCGAGTGCTGGGATTAAAGGCGTGCGCCGCCGCCGCCGCCGCCGCCGCCGCCGCCGCCGCCACCACCACCCGGCGTCCCACTAGCTCTTATAATTTAAATTAACTCATTTATATTAATCTACATTCTGCCACGTGGCATTACCTCATCTCTCTATTGTCCATCCTGCTTCCTTGAAGTCTGGCTGGCAACTCTGCCTTTCTTCTTCCCAGAGTTCTCTTATCCCCAGAAGTTCTGAGTAACCTCTTCCTGACTAGCTATTCTTTATTACAATCACACCAATTACACCAATCACAGCAACACATCTTCACACAGTGTATCCCACATTTCCCCCTTTTTGTCTAAATAAAAAGGAAAGGTTTTAACTCTAACATAGTAAAACTATTTACAATAAGACCAATTATCAAGTAAGGATTACCTTCACAATGTCCAGTCCATTTGTATTTGGCAAATTTGGAGAAAATACTCTAATATCTATCTTATTTTGATGAGTCAAAAGCTTTATACCGAAACCATTTTTTTATCGTAACTTGTATTACCATCCTAAAAATATCTTTTTAGACCTTAAAACATTTCTTAGATAAACAACTTAAGCTTTTATGTTTTTCAGCCTTATAAACTTTACATCATTTGTGTAATTTTTTTTTTCTGAATTTGCTAACAAGGAAAACTGTATAACTATCTAGTCTTCAATTCCCATCAAAGACCCAAGAAAGATAAAATATTACTTGAGTAAACAGGAAGATCAGAGCAAACAATTTGCAAAACTATATAAATGACAAAGACAGATGGCTGCCTGGGCAGTCAACCAAGGTTCCTCTGCAACATTGGGGCATTTCTGTCAAGAAGAAATGTTGAAGGACTTTCCTACCTTGTCTTGGTAATGTTTGGACAGTGTTCTGTCAGAGTAGAGGCAAGGGCAGTTTCTTGCCCAGTGGTTAACTCTGTTACAATGAAAGCAAACTCCATATAGAGGTTCTCACCTTTTTTGAAGTAAATTGGTGCTGCCAGGAGCAGATATGTTTCACTGTCATGAAAAGCCTTATGTTATTAAAACATCTTAAATGCCACATTCTGTAGGTCTCTGAAGTGTTTGAAGACCATCTGTCTCTAAAATATATCTGTTTGATCTTGAAAACATATCTAACATGGTCACAAATATAATTGTTAGATGACTAACTACTGACCTGTGTTTCTTAATTATCCTAAGTAGTTTGTAATAATAACTTTCAAGGACTAGAAAATTTACATTACATTGTTAAATGAGCTGCATAAGTACTATACCTTAAACAAGAGCAGAACATATATACAATATAACAAAAATAACCTTAAATTTTATCAATATAGAAAAATCGATACCAATGTTAAGTATTTGAAATTAATAGTTGCTTTTTAGTTAATATAGATTTAATAATCTACCTTTTATCCTACCATTTCTATATCTTCTCTTTTCTTGTCGGAAAGAGATCTTTGAATCTAATCTCCTTCACTCAGCTTTCTCTCTGAATATGACCAACAACAATTTGCAACCAACCCCTAAAATGATGATAAACATCCGTAATCCATTGAACAACTAAAAACCATCTACTCCAACTCTTGGGAATGTGGGCATCATGTTCTCTAGACTGCTTCCTACTATCTGAGAAAATTTGATAATGGTCAAGACCTGGGAGAATTAGCTGTATCATTTGTTGTCCAGTCTCTGTGTGATGGAAAAGTGCAGGGCTTATCTGAAGTCCTGGCTGGAGTAGTGTGTGAGGCTGGACCAGCTCAGCTAGTAGCTTTGAAGTTATTCTGGATGCAGAATTTTGAGGAAACTGCAACAGAGGTATTCTGAGAGGCTAGATTACTTAGGCTACTTGTCTTCATCTGTGTCTAGTCCTTTTTTTTCTGAAAACACAAAAACTCTTAAATGTAACATATATGCCTGTATTAACACAAGTATGGAATGTGCGATATGTACAAGTCAACTAAAGAAGATTTTTTGTTTGTTTTATGTTTGAGCAGGTAAAAGGCATCTGTTAACTTTACAAGTCTGTTTGGACTGTATCACCAAACCTCTATCCATGCCATATGAAAAGATGGCATGTAATAATAAGTCATGAGGACTCTGTAGCCAACAAGATTTATCATGTCTCATCCAGTCTCAGAGCTGTTCCCATGTCAAGGGATCAGCATATATATCACCTGTTCTGTAGTTTTTCTTGTTTTTTTTTTTTTTTTTTTTTTTTTTTTTTGGTTTTTGTTTTTTCTTCATGTCTGTAGCCAAGACTTTCAGGAGGTCTCCTCGGATCAAATATGATCTTCATTAATTTTGAAGAGATCCATAGTTTTTTGTTTCCTATGTAAACAAAGTCATAACCTCTCCCTGCAATGCAGTATGTTTTCTGACTTCCATTCTGAAGTTAAGACATTTTAAAAATATATAGTTTGGTTTAAATTAGTAGTTTCCATAATCCAGTGTCTCTCAGCAGCTATTGTTTTTGTACTTTAGCATTTAAAAAATTCAAAGTCAACAAAACCATAAAATCAAAGTAAAAAAAACCCATACAGGATCCAGACATCCTGTGTATTTTCCATTGTTATGTGGCTTTTTCCTTTTATATTACTTTACTCTCTCTTTAAAGACTTTACTTTATTATTTTTAAATTATTTATTTATTTATTTATTTATTTATTTATTTATTTATTTATTTTTGTGACTGTCTCCTTTTCTTTCTTCAGCATCTAAGAACATTATTAAGCATACTATATCTGGTCAGAGGTTTTCTCAGTCTGGACCTGACTTTCTGTGCATCTTCAGTGTTTTTCTGATCCCGTGAGCCAAACCTTTAATGGCCACTCCAGCCTCAGTGCAGCTCTGCTTATGTCGCTGGTGGCTGGTCGGTGACAGTTGAGCCTCATGCCTGTGGGCCCCAGCCTAGAGCAGCGTCCATCAGCCCCAGCTCTGGGAAGTTTTTGGGTGCACACTACAGCAGGCATTTCCACCTAGTCTCCCACCACAGAGTAGCGCCGGCTGCTCATAGCAGGGCCGCTTAAAGGAGTTGTGTCTCTGTATGCTGCCACAAGCACCCAAGACCAGGGGCGCTAGGAAGCCACCATCTACTGTGAGTTTGGAACTTTTTTTTGAGGTCCTATGCGCATTGGGCACCAAATGTAGCGAGCTTTCTTGTTGGATTATCTTTGGATACTCAGCCCCCAAATAATGACATGGAGACTTGTTATTAATTATAAAGGCTCAGCCATTAGCTGAGGCTTTTTCCCAACTGGCTCTTATAACTTAAATTAACCCATTTATATTAATCTACATTCTGCCACGTAGCTTTACCTCATCTCTGTACCGCCCTTCCTGCTTCCTCTGAGTCTGGGTGGTGACTCTGCCTTTCTTCCCAGAGTTCTCTCTGTCCCTAGAAATCCCGCCCAACCTCTTCCTGCCTAGCTATTGGTCACTCAGCTCTGTATTACACCAATCACAGCAACACATCTTCACACAGTGTACAAATATCCCACAACATTGCATTGTGACTTGTTTATATACTGTTGGGGCCCTGTGGATCTCAGAACCAGGATTCAGGCAAGTGTGGATTTACCTGGAGGACGGAGATGGGATAACATGTTCCTATGATCAGAAATGGCAGAAGCATCCAGCAGGAAGAAGTCATGGTGAAGAAAGGGCAATGAGAACGGGCCGTCTTCAAGAGTCCCAGTAGTCATCCATTCACCTGTCTGGGCTTCACAGCTGGCCTTTTACTTTTGAGGTGGGTACTGAGGATTGACGTTGAGTCTCCATGCTTCGACTGACTGAGCTATCTCTCCAGGCCACTTGAGTACCATTTAATCTTCAAAATAAGAATTCTTCAGCCTGGCAGCGGCGGTGGCAACACACGCCTTTAATCCCAGCACTCCAGAGACAGAGGCGGGCGGATCTCTGAGTTCAAGGCCAGCTCGGTGTACAGAGCAAGTTCCAGGACAGCCAGGGCTACACAGAGAAACCCTTGAAAAAGAAAACCAAAACAAAACAAAGAATTCTTCATTCTTGGGTCAGACTAATGAGTGCTAGGGCAATTGTAGTGATGCAACTCAAGCTGCCCAGGTGTACCTTGGGTTCCACTGCTTGTCCAGTACTGAATTCTTAGTCAACCTGTAGCATTGGCATCTGCTTTGGAAAATATTTTAGAACAACTCAATAACAACTTCAAGATAAAAAAAATCTACACACTTCACAGTTTCTTTCTTTGACATGAATGTGTAAATTGAATTCCCTCCTAAATTAAAAAAAAAAAAAGGGTTGGTTTCCCAAAAATGTTTTCATTGGCTTTAGAAAATTAAAACACACCAGTGTTTGGGTGACTAATACTTCCTGTAAAATAAAGATAGAGCAACACATAATTAAGTTCTGGCTCAAATATAATTGTTGTCTTGGAAACAGTTTTGGGTATGAATATGGTTATGTTAATCTCCCTGATTCCTAACAATGATCCAGTTGATTAATTAGGCCAGGCTACCCACTTAAAAGGGTTAAGAAACAAACAAAAACAAAAACAAAAAACCCACAAAAACAATTTCCCGAGAGAACACTGACGGGCGGAAAAGGGATAAATCTCGGATTAGTTATTTGTTAGTGCTTCTAAGTATTCTAGTTGGAGGAGGAGGCGACAAGTGCTTTTTTGGATTACTTGTGGTTTTCAAAGATCCTGTCGCTCTAGACAGAGAACAGGGAACTAGGCAGAATACACAGCAGGGTGAAGAATCCCTGCTGCTGCTTCTTGGGTGCAACATCCCAGTGTTTTTCTCGGTGCAGAGCCCAGTTTCCAGCAGTTGGGGAGGAAGTTCCACTTAAAGCACAAGCCCTAAGGGGCGCCGGCCGCGCGCTTGGGGGTTTGGCTGGGGCCAAGTGTGAACTCTTAAGGCGTGAGAGCGCATCTCAGCTTAGCTCACACTCACTCGGCTGTGCGTGCGAGTGAGTGTGTGCGCGGGTGCCCGCGCGCGCGTGTGTACGTGTGGGGAGGTGTGCGCTCAAGGGGTGGGGTGAGGGGGAGGGAGCAGGGCCCTAGGTGATGCACGAGGGGGGAGGGAGGCCGCCCGCTCCCGCCTCTCCCCCGGGGGGCACCAGCCGCTGCCTGCCGCTCGGCCACCTCTCGGTGACGCCACAGGCCTCGCGACCCTCGGATCGCCGGCCGCGCGCCCCGCCGCGGGGACAGGGATGGCGCGGGACTGACGGTCGCCTCTGCACCCCCCCCAACCCCCGGGACTCCTCCGCCCCGCCCGGGGCTCGCGGGATCGCGGCACCGCCCCGACCTGCATGCGGACCGGGCACCCGCAGCCTGAGGCCCTCGGCGTCCCCGAGGCGGTGCCCTGCCGCGCCAGAGGACGACGACGACTAGGCGGAGGAGGAGGAGGAGGAGGAGCCGGCTGGCCGCGCGCTGCGGCCCGGGAGCACGGGCTCCCCGGAGGGAGCTTGGGGCGTCCCGGCCCCGGAGGAGGAGGAGGGACCCGGAAGCA
>CABHPR010158159.1:0-40698 GCA_902168415.1 Peromyscus melanophrys | reverse complement strand
GCAGAGCCAGGCGGATCTCTGTGAGTTTGAGGCCAGCCTGGGCTACCAAGTGAGATCCAGGAAAGGCGCAAAGCTACACAGAGAAACCCTGTCTCGAAAAACCAAAAAAAAAAAAAAAGCATTTTCTAATATAGTTAGACTTCATTCAAATCAATTCATTCACATAATTTATCAGAAAGCACATATGAATTTATCTAAACGTCATAGTTCTCTCTATAAGAGTAACATAAAAATGCATTCTTTTATTCACTCTATGAAAAGCAACATAAAGATTTAACATCTGTTCCATATTTGGTTATATATTTGATCTTTAATACATAATATGTATGTGTATTTGGTATATATGCGTAAGTATATGTTTGTGTACATATACATGTATGTGGGTGTTCATTCTATATATATTAACACGCATGCCCATGCATAAATGAGCGGATTTGGCCAAAGGCAGTAAGTGTAATGGGCTAAATGGACTGTGAAATTTGACTGAGACATCGTGTAAGAAAGAATTCATGGAGGAGGTAGACCATTATTATGCTTGGCGGAAATTATTGAGCCTGGTTGGCCAAGAGGAAGAAGATGAAAATGAGCCTTTTTACGACCAATCTCTGAAACCAGGAATACTTTGGTCTCTTACGAATGCTGTTTATGCAGTGGTATAATTGCACTCACTCATCAAAAACTATAGCATTCACTGTATCAGCCACTGGTGAAGCTGAGTTGCTAGGATCAGTTACCCAGTATGTCCTTAGTTATAACAGAAGCTGCTGCAACTATCCCCAGTGGCAGTTTTCCTAGGCTTTTCTCTTTTTTAAAAATAAATATATTCTGGCTGAAAGAAGTAGAAACTCTCAGGAGGAGAAGGGCTATCTCAGCTTTCCCACATTTCCAAGAGTAAAGGAATGTGATGGTAAGAATTCATATTCTGTAACAATCCTAAGAGCCATCAACCCCAAATTATGAGATAGCTTCTCTCTTCAGCATGCTACTCACTTGGAGGGACTATGTATTGAATTATATTTTGACTTAAAGC
The DNA here is from genome assembly GCA_902168415.1 of Peromyscus melanophrys. Taxonomy (NCBI): domain Eukaryota; kingdom Metazoa; phylum Chordata; class Mammalia; order Rodentia; family Cricetidae; genus Peromyscus; species Peromyscus melanophrys. The sequence continues at coordinate 39,668 of CABHPR010158159.1, read as the reverse complement.
CATTTTCTTTATAGACTTAGTTGTGCATGGTTCCTGTAAGCTTCAAAATAACAGCACAGAGAGCACTATCCTAATGTTATTCTTCCACTTTAGTTCACATCACAAAATATTAAAACCATATTGACTTTGGGATTTAAGATAAGGCAGGAATTATGAGCCATATTTCTCCCAGTAGAACTTGTGTTTAAGGAATCCTTTAGGCCTTTCTAGAACAGCACATTAACTGCTTCCAAAGGCTAGAGCAGTGTGACTCAAACACTTAGATGCTGAAATTAATGGGGCTTGGAAACCATTAGCATGTCCGTGAGCAGCTCGTCCACCCTAAAAACTTGACATCCCCTAAGCCTTGTTGTACGTCATGTCTTTGCCTCAGTTTTCATAAAACATTGCGCATTCGTGATGTCTTCCCACATGATCTCAGCAAATGTATTAGATATTTATTCTGGCAACATTAAGGTGGCTATTCTTGCCATGGGTCATGTCACAATGATTTATTTAAAGGGAAAATTTGCAGCCTGATCATACATTGCATTCAGAATGAGCTCCTAATAAAGATTCCAGACAATGTCATTTATGGAGAAATTTCCATTTCATTTAGAATTCTTTGGCAAGTGTTGAATTCATTTATGCAGTTCAAAAAAGAATGAGAGGGGGAGATCCATCATATTCTGCTAGTAAAGTAAGGAGAAAATTATGTAAGCTAGAGAAAATATAGCTCAAAGCTGAGCCATAATGAATGTGATTGATGTTAACCTGTAGCCCTGCCTTGCTAAAATTACAGAAACATGGACAGTACTTAGAAGCAACTGACAGTGTTCTTTGCCCTCTGAAACTTTCCATCTAAAGAGGTGGGAGTTGTGATCTGATTTGATGCATTTAATTAAAATAGTCATTAGTAGATGTGAGCATACTCAACTTTATGAGACTCTTCTTGATGTGGCTGGAGTATTCGTAGTTGTTTGACTACTGCGTTCGTGCACAAGTGAAGATTCGAAAGGAAGTCTATCTTTCTTTCCACGCTATCTTCACCAACCGCTGTCCTGTTTGTCTGAAGAGTATATGTTGCTCATGTTACTAATGCGTCATCATCAGTAGCCTTACGGCGTCACCTTTAGTCACTGCCATTTTCCCATATGTAACAGAGTGTTTCCCAATCACCTGATTAAAAAGGAAGAGATTCACATCTTTGACCTGGGCTTTGTTTCCAGAAATTAAATGCAACCAGCTCTTCTGAAGGAAGCACAGTTGATGTTGCTCCTCCCCGAGAAGGTGAACAAGCTGAAATTGAACCTGAGGAAGACCTTAAACCAGAAGCTTGCTTTACTGAAGGTAAAGAAACTCTAACATGTTGAAATGTCCCATCCTTACAGATTCTGGATATGCCTCCTTTAAAAGAAACATGTAAAAGAAATGGTGAGGGCATGTTTATTTTTGTTTTCCAAGTTTCCTCCAACAATTCTGTCTTAAATTACCTCAGATCTTAAATTTCCAGACGAGACTACAGCAGAGACTGTGTCTGGATAAATGTGAAAGTGTGCTAAGTGCATATGTTGTTTTGTTGTTTGCTCTGCTTTGCACTGTTGTCCTTATCCTCCAGAACATAATAACATTTGAGATGTGTGGCATTCTGCACTGTCATGTGATCCACATGGCAATCAGTCCCTTCCAAATGTTTGGGGAGTGAGGTCACTGGACTTACAGATACTGCAAAAATTACATCTCATTCCTCCCAGTTTCAAATTTGGTTAGCTCGTGCTCTGACGAGAGCTGTTTGCAGATGGTGCTGAGCTGTAGGATGTTGGCATGCTACCTTGTCGTTCTCATACTCATAAACTCATCTTGCATAGAAATCAATGAAGATTTATTGATTCATTGTGGTTGGATTCAATACGACAAGTAGGAGCTAAGAGAGAGCAACAGATTAGACAGAAATTGGAAATCATATGAAGTCTGGGAGGCAGAGCAGAATAGAGTGGAGTAAGAGACAAGAGTGTGAAGTGAGTCATAGGTGTGACTAAGAAAGGCACCGAGGCCGAATGTAAATTAACTTGAGAAAACTGACAGTGGATGTCACCTGGAGAGACAGTGGGATTTTCCGTCCTTGAAAAGAAGGGAGTGATACCCCAGGGTCACATGGAAATATGAATAAACAACTTACATATCTAGCTTTGCTTCCAAACCAGGGCAATGAAAAAATGACTCTATTGTCCTTAGTGGCCTCAAGGCAAAGAGATTCTAACTTGTATTGAAACAATAACATTTTTATTCAAACGAATGTAGAGAAATTCCATAAATTCTAAGTCTGTAAGTTAAGTATGACTCATTATATAGGAGAGTATTGAAACAAAACTAGACAATGCAGCAGCCAGTTATCGATAAAATGATGAACTAGAATTGGGGTGAGGAAGAAGTAAAAAATGTTATTTTTTCATATTAATGATCAAAGCATATTTTTCTTAATTTCTTATATTAATGTTGCCTTTTAGGGTGTATTAAAAAATTTCCTTTCTGCCAAGTAAGTACAGAAGAAGGCAAAGGGAAAATCTGGTGGAATCTTAGGAAGACCTGCTACAGCATTGTGGAACACAATTGGTTTGAGACATTCATTGTCTTCATGATTCTTCTCAGTAGTGGTGCTTTGGTAAGTGAATGTGTACTAGCAAGAACCAGGTTCTAGTGAAGTAGCTGACTCTCTGGAAATATTAAAAGTGTTCATTCAGTTTGGAAATCAAAAGAATAGGTGCGTCTGTGCCATGTAGAGATGGGAACTCTCCACAAAATTTTGTTCAAAACAAGTCAGAACCATGTTTAGCAGGCTTTTTCTCTGGGCTGCCAGCTCACAAAAAGTGACACAGAGACTTATACTTAACTATAAAAGCTCGGCCTATATTATCTCAGGCTTATCCCACTAGCTCTTATAACTCAAATTAACCCATTTCTTTTCATCTACATTCTTTTATGTGGCTTGGTTACCTTTACTCTGTACCGTCCACCCTGATTCCTCCCCATCTGCCTGGTGACCTGCTTTTCTTCTTCCCAGAGCTCTCTTTGTCCAGAAGTCCTTGTTATAGCTCCTGCCTAGCTATTGGCCATTTAGCTTTTTATTAAACCAATCACAGTGACACATTTTCACATAGAGTAAAGGAATATTCACAACAACCATGAAACACTCAGAAGGAACCTCACATCTTGTGTTTTCTCACCAGATATTTTCCTCACTGACACACCATTTGCTGAGACATTTCCCTGGCTGTGCTAGCACACCAGAAAAATGTCACCCAGTCTGCCCTAATGACTATATTTATGGATGATCTGTGTATCTTGCTTTCTTTAAGTTCAACAAACTTATTCTTTGAAAATAAGCAACAGAATCACAGAAAGTATTGTTGGAAGAAGTCAATTCTATCCCTTATGAACTGAACGCCTCTAGTTCATCTTCCATGAACTGAAGCATGTCTTTTTGCTGTGATTGAGGTAGATACTTTTGGGTGAGAAGTGGAGATAAAAGCACATATACAATCAATGAAGATGCTGACATTTCTCTAGCCGTCTTCCCCAGCTAGCTTTGGCCTTTAACATCTGTCTGATAAAAAATATTTGTGTGATCCTAGCCAACACACCTTCAACTGTTGATTGGTTATCCAAATTAGACTAAAAAATTTTTAAGCATTTTGGGAAGGCAGGCCATTAAGGTAAATAAAGTTTTCTTGATTCACAGGCCTTTGAAGATATATACATTGAGCAGCGAAAGACGATCAAGACCATGCTGGAGTATGCTGACAAAGTCTTCACTTACATCTTCATCCTGGAGATGCTTCTCAAATGGGTGGCCTATGGGTTTCAAACCTATTTCACCAATGCCTGGTGCTGGCTGGACTTCTTGATTGTTGATGTGAGTATCAGAGATGATTTTTAGGAATAACTTTAAAGGAACAGGGTTCCATAGTTCATGTATTTCTGTGGTTGAGACCTTGTTTCACTCATGTAACTGTAGAGATTAAAAAAAAAAAAAAAAAAAAAAAACTACAGTAAATTCCGCAATGAGGAGTGGTTCACATGGAAGAGTAGAGGAAGTGCCCCAAATGTAGAAGTGGTAAGAAAAAATACACCCAGGGAGCCTGCTCTCTGCCATAGGCAGACAGCAGCAGTGGTTTTGTTAGGTAAGTAAGTCTGTTAGCTGATTGATTGGATCTAAGCAATTACCTTATTAATAGAGCATTTAAAAATCTCCAGGGGACATAGTCATGATAGGCTGGAGCCTGGTGGCAGGAATTGTGAGATCTGCACTTTAAGTCCCAACTAAAGTTCCTGTTACTAAGTAACGATAAATTGACTCATTTACTATATTCCTTTGGCCACGTATCTGTAGAGACAATGAAATGCTTCTATATTTTTAAATCAGTAGCTGGGCATCCCAGTAGCCAGTGAGCTATTTACCGTGCACCGAGTAAGACAAAGGTCTGCTCTGATGGACCTGGAGTGAGTGGTTAGAGCAACATCACAGCATGGGATCTGTCTGGCCTGGAGACTATTTTATCTTTTCAGTCTAATAACAGAGACACAGTATGGAAATAACAGTCAGCTGGTACCCTGTAGTCTGCGATATCTCACTGTTTAAAGCTGTACAGTCTCCGAGTGGAACAAGGCACTCTGCGCCCTATCTTCTGGAGGTGTCCTAGCAATTAAAAGCGCTCAGTTTTTAGCTTCCCACTTGCAGTATGAATCAGGGATTGCTGTATACGAGCATCCATTCAGTGTAGCAATTTTAGCAAGCCTGGGTCTGCCCACTACTACTGCCTTTATTCTACAGCCAAAACGTGGTCAACCATCTGAGCTCTTCAGAAATCTTCCATTAAGTTTCTTTTAATACACCATAAATGACTTCCAATCGCCATGGCCAGTCTTTCATGAATAATAGAGATGTATCTTAGGTTGTCCTGGAAATCTCTGCACAAAGGAAAGTTTAATGTCCTTTATTATGTAGCTGGAATGGATCTTTAAAGCTGGCCTTTATTGTAATCTACACATTAGTAAACTGAAGTTTAAATAATTTTCCTGAAATAACTACGAGTCACAAAGCCGACACTTATATCCAAATTTCTTTATTCTCACTCAGTTCAGATTTCCCTTTTCCTTCTATATTTCCTGTCTAACTGTCCATATATTACTTTTGTCATGCATGACAATCATTTATTAATGAAGTAACCTCGTAGATTTCCTTTACTTAGAAAACAGAAGTACAATGCAAAAACTTCTCAAGGCCAAGGTTTTGTATCATATTTAAAATATGTAATATAGGCACTTGGGTATCTTCTATTGAATAATATTTAAAAGGGCAAGACAATTATGCCAAAATCATTTGTCTTTTAGTGAGTAAAAAAAATACTGATTAGTTAAACCATTCTACTTCCATGCAAGCTGTTTCATATTAGATTTTTATCTTCTAACCCCAAACAAGATCTGAAATATATAAATTAATGTTAATGGTTGATAACAACGTATCTTCAAAGAACTGGATCAACTGAGTTACAGTATATACTAGGTTAATATTATTTTTCAAAGTACAAATAAATATCTTTTTTATTACTATTTTCCTTTTTTTTTGAGACAGGGTTTCTCTGTGCAGCCTTGTGCCTTTCCTGGAACTCACTCTGTAGCCCAGGCTGGCCTCAGACTCACAGAGGTCCACCTGTCTCTGCCTCCCAAATGCTGGGATTAAAGTGCACCACCCCCAGCATATTTTCCTTTTTATGTGTATAGGTACTTTGGTGGCATACATGTCTGTGTACCACATGTATGCCTGGAGTCCACAAAAACTAGAAAAGGAAATCAGATCCTCTGGAACTAGAGTTAGAGATGGTTGTGAGTCACCATGTGGGTGCTGGGAATCTAACTCGGCTCCTCTGGAAGAGCAGTGACTACCCTTAATCTCTGAGCCATCTCTCTAGCCCCCAAATAAAATATCTTAAAAAGTAAATTGCTGAACCTATACCAAACAGCCACAGTAAGGTAGGACTTGCAACAGGGAATACTTAATATCTTTGAAAAATGTATTCATATACTTGAGGCATGTACCTGTTTTTAAAAAATGTAACCTCTTCCAAATCCTATCTATATGTAAGATGAGGCCACAACAGTCTTTTTAGTCTCCTAAAATCAATCCACTTACTCAGAAAATCTGTTTGAAAACCTGATAGGAAACTCAAGGTCTTGTAGACAAAGGAGACAGGTGGGAACAGGCCAACTTGTAGCAGAAACTGTACTCCATAAGTTGGGAAGTAGGGTAAATAAGCTCCGATTATGGAAACAACCAAGTCTGAATGGAAGATTACTACTGTGTAATCGCAAGGAGTCATGGGACACGATGTGACTCTGGGTTGGGAGCAGGAAGTCATTGTCAGGAAGACACTGTCCAAGTAGGTGTCCCTGAGAGGTGGTCAGATGGAGGAAGCCTCCATTCAAAGACCAGAGAGAAGAGAGAAAAGGAGTCATTTGGCTCTAATGTGAGGATGAGAGTGGAAATGCATTAGACAGAGAAGAAAACTGCTGTGCTTGCCTGGGATGAAGCACAAGGAGAAAGAAAGAAACTGAGTCTGAAGGGTACTAAAGACCTCACTGGGTATTGTAGTTATGTATGCAGTACATGTTGACGGTTTCCTACAAGAGGGAGACTTGGGGAATCATGTCATACAGAGATGTAATCAACATTTTTAAATGGCATTTGGAGGAAGGAAGGTAAATAATGGAAGTGGGGAGATGGATGAGGAAGTCGTTTTAGTCTTTCAGTAAAGAGGAGACTTTGTTTCTGACCAAGGTCATGATTTACTAATGAGCATGATATACAGAGTGAAGAAACAGAGTAGGTTTCATACACAGGTTTTCTTCTACCTTAAACATATACGTACCAGACAGAACCAGCAACTGGGGGGCAGGCTATCAGAAAACAGGTTTGGCACAGGGAGTGGACAGTGGGTTAGGAGAGGAATGTATATCAGACTGTCAGGAGGAGATGGTGAATTTTATACAAGTCTTGAGCTCAAGAGCGAAGCCAGATTCATGTATGAATATAGGGGTTAGCCAGCGAGAGATGCTTTTTGAAGCTACAGACATGCTTTCCCTCACCTAGGCTGAGTGAAAATTTACATAGCACGTGCAGAAGTACAATCTGCACTTTACCATGAAGAAGCTGGGCAAAAGACCAAAACAAACCATAATTTGGGCTAAGTAGTGATAATTTACAGGAAAACTGATTGTACGTGGGGCTCTTTTAAAGGAAGACATTTCCCCCCCCCCCCCCCAAGGCTCCAGAAGGGTTTAGAGATGTGAGTACAGAAAATAGAAGCTAGGATATAGAAAGGAGAGATCAATGGTGTTGTGGATAAAATATGTCACGTGGAAGTGATGGGATAAAGTTCTAAAAAAAAGAATGAGTAAAGAATGGAGAGGAAGAGCCCCACAGCCAGCATGATGGTTCAACTTAGAATGAAGAAGGCCATCTTAACCCATGCTTCTGTCTACCACAAGATTGTACTAGACCACTTTTTCCATTTGGGTAACTGTTTATTATCAAAATGATCTCATCCTCATAAAATGCATAATATATTGCAATATTCCAGAACTATACAAACTCTCTTTACCAATGCTGCTAGACTAAATGCATAACTTAATTAATATTTACTTGAAATATATTGAAAACAACCAGCATCTGTATGGTCCTTGCAGGTTTTTATGCAAGCATAACATTATCCATCAGCAAACTCATCTTCATCATTTGTAATTATAGACATCATAAACAGACGTAATCATTTTCACAGTCAAATCAACGCTTCAAATCCAAGGTTGCACTTGATTAAAGATGATGTACCCATTAACAAAGACACTGTGATTTTGTTTTTTTAGCATAAATAACACGAAGCGTGATTTTTGTTGTAATCACCTTAGAGGATCAAAGAAGTAAATATGAAGAGATCACATGACTCCAATTGCTCATTTTTAAACCAACAAAAATAGTGTTTCAGATGTCTATGGAATTAGTTGTGGAAGCCATGGCTTATAAGTACCACATAGCACTCCCCAGTGATGCATCTACCATGCTGGACTTATCCCTTGCCCAGAGAGGAGCATTTGGGTCATCTCCTCACTATCACAGACAAAACTGCAATCATCAGGACACATGCATTTTCATAACTTGAGAGCCTTGTGATTTCTCTAATCAAGTACACAAAGACCCACAAATATGCTATAAAAGCCTCAGACTAAATGTCCTGCAGTATAAACCCCCATTTTTACTGGTGGTGAACAGCATGTGTGTGTTGAAGGGGAGTTCTCATGTTCAGAAAACAAACTGAGGCTTCCACCCAGTGTTTCCCACTTCATGTCACCAGTAATGAAATAAGCAAACAATCAAAAATGAAATAGAATAACGAACGGGGAGAAATTTTACTATAGGACAAAGCACACACTTAAGGGACTGTGGGTATGTGAAGAGAAAGGAGCAAGGCTGCAGCTGGAGCTTATAGAATACTTATCTAGCATGAATGAGGTTCTGCATTCAATCAGAGAGGGAGGGGAGAGGGAGGGAGGAAGGGAGAGGGTGGAGGAAGGAGGGAGCTATAGGTCGCAGAGATTTGGATGGCTCCTTTTGGCAAACTTGAATGGGAAAGAATTATCAGCTAAGGCAAGAAGACACGGGATTTGAGGAATGTCTTGGGGTTTTCCTACAATTAGGTTACTCCTTTGTTGCCTTAATTTTTTCTGGGGTGACACAGACAAACATCAGCTCACCTATGGGGGCACTAAAGGCAGACTGAATTATGATTTCATCAAAGTTCAATGTTTACAAACAGGACACATATCTTCCTATATTTGCCATTTTTCTGACCCAAATATGAAAGTTGGGAAGTTCTTCCTTTTTACTCAAAGTAGCACAGAAAAAATTCCATGAGAAAAAAAAAAGCTTTATTTTCAATTAAATCCTGGGACGGTGAAGAGAGATAAATCAAGAATTAAAATTAATCTTTTCAACATTAAAAAAAAGGTGTTTAGGCTGTAAAATAATTTAGGAGATGGGCTGAAATTGAGCAAGTATATATATATATATATATAGAGAGAGAGAGAGAGAGAGAGAGAGTATATAAAAACATATATAAAAATAATTATATATAATATATAGTATATACAATAAATTACAAAATGTAATTTAGCATATATAATAAATTATAAATCTATTATAACATAATATACAAAATTATATTATTATCATATATACAATAAATTATAAAACATAATTTTGTATGTTTTATATAGTATAAAATATATAATTTGATGTATATGGTAAATTATAAATATATGTAAATACATGTGTATATATACATATGTATCCATTTCTACCATGAAAATTCAGAGATCTAATTCCAGAGTGTTCACTATAAGGAATTAATGTCTGTCTGTGATGGAGTTTTAGTGAAAACTTCACAGGTAGCCTGCAAACAGGGTGTTCATTTAGGTCTAGAGAGGGAAGAAATTAGAACTCCCTCTGGCATTCACCACCTGTAGTTAGGACAGAATCAAAGTCCTTTCCTGTTTCTGGCCAAGCTCAAGAATTGGAACTATTAGTTTTGAGGTCCCCACCCCTAAACCTATCTAACCTGTCCTCATCCTGTGTACCCAACATGCTGACCTCCCAGGTTCCACTTCCCTGAGAAATATTTCGATAACCCACATGCCACTCCAACACTTTCACATGCTTCACTGGAAAATCTCAATTGCATGAGGCATTGAAGAGGCTCTGGCTGTGTGACAGGGCAACTCAAGCAGTTAAGGACCTACACTCTGATCTCTTGAGCAAGGATAGATTTCACTCTCGGCTATGAAGAGAGCGTTTCATTTTGCTCTCTTGCACGGCTGGACAGGGTGGATTGAGGCAAGAAATAGTACTCAGTTTTCATGTACACAGACTTGCAATCACTTCTCTGGGTAGCTCCATCCTATTTTCAAGGAACCTAGTGGCTCCGGGTCCAGAGCCTTTTGAGTGTTCGTCAAACCGCTTTCTCACTACTGTAGATGTGTGGGTCTCTGCCGCTTCTTTAAAGTCATTGTCTCTGGGCTTTCTGTGATCCATGGATTCAAATTAATCTGTTGCTGTCCCTTCTTTTGTTAGCATTCCTGTGTTCCTTTGCCGTCCTTTTCTTTTGAGTTTCGTCCAAATAGGGAGCATAAGTAAATACTTACTCAAGTGATAGGTTGGAATTTGAGTTTAAGAAGAACCTGCATGTGTTACTGCTTGGCTAACAAGCGAAGCCATAGTGGGAACTTAAGGCAGGAGACTGGAGGCAGGAGCTGATGCAGATGCTGTGGAAGACTGCTACTTAACGGCTTGCTTCCCCCATTACAGGGTTTCTAAGGAATACTGAGTTTATTTAGGTTTCTGTATACCTGATACTAGTCCTTCTGTTTACTCAGTAAGAATCTGGCCTGGTTTGGGCCTGGACCATCATTTTAGGACACTGTCAGCAGCGCTGCCATTTGGGGAGACCTGCTTTGTGACATCATACCACACAAACACCTTTTCATTCAGCCCCGGGGCCAGCTCTTGAGTTAGTGCAGCCCACATTCAAGGTGTGTCTTCCGACCTCAGCTAACCCAATTAGAAAAAAAATCTCTCAGATCATGCCCGAAAACCAACCCAACCAAACAATTCCACATGGAGATTCTCTTCTCATGGGATTTTAGATTGTGTTAAGTTGACAATTTAACCATCATACCCTGTCTCAAATTCTTGAGCTTGGCCAGAAACAGGAAATGACTTTGATTATTTTTTAATTACCTAATCAAAATTATGTATTTCAAAATCTCACACCTGTAGGATGTGAGGACCATCTGGCTGTGATAACTGTCACCTCATTGATCACTAGGGTTGATTTGACTAATCTGGCTGGCTATTTAAGTATCTGCTTCCTCTCAAAGCTGTGCAGTGGGTAGGAGAGAATGACCTTCCCCAATAGAAGAGGAGCAGTCTTCAGTGAAGGGCATACCAGGAACTGGGATCCCCCGTTAGAATATTCCAAACAAGCACCACCGCCCCCCCCCCACCGCCCCCACGCCTCTGCCGCCACTAAGTCCCCAAGTCCCCTATATAAAATTTTTAGCAAGTTAGTAGAAAAAAATCAATCACCTAAAGTGATTATATTATTCTTTATAGTGGTTTTTCTCTTGGTTCTCTTGTGTTTTTATGTCTAGCCACTATACTGACTATGACTTCTCCCACTTTCTTGTTTCTATTACTCACTTCATTTTCCAGAAAGTATTAAAAAGTAATATCAGTGATGGGAAGATTCTATCATTCTAGTTCCAATGGGAGTGTTTCTAGATTTTACCATTAAAAAGGCACAAATATGTAGTACAGCATTCTAAAAGTCTAGTATATATTTTTTTAATTATGAAGTGTTTTGGATTGAAGTATATCATCAGAATGTATGGAGGTGATGCACCCAGTTTTAATCTACTGACTGCTTATATTCAATTTAAGAATTTATCCTTACCCATCTGGAAGGGAAACTAACTCCTTCTGCATTGTTCATCTGTGGGTCACAGACTTCAGGGTGTCCTTCAGAATGATCATTCCCTCCTTCCAGAGGACTTTATTTCTCATGCTCAACTGACACACAAGTGTAAAACTGTGTGATCACAGCTGAACAACCCTAGAAAGTCTCTATCATGAAGGTTTACTGTGTGGTATGGCATGTGCTCACATTCCTGTAAATTCATATAAAGAATTCAATTGATTTGAGCTGATTATCTTCCTCTTTGTATTGTTAGCATGGAATGCTTCCTGTGATTTCTGCTAAAAGAAGATTGGAACACTCCTTTGCACAGCTGTGCACAAGCTTGCCCAACTAAAAGTAAACAATATATGGATTTGTAAGCAGAGAGCCCAGATCCAAGTTTGGAGCTTGCCTGATGCCTATTCTTAGGTTAGACATGAGATAATGAGTAAAAGTGATCGTTAGAAATTGCCCATGGCTCAGCATAGAACATTACCTCTAAACTAAGTATCCTAAGTTCGTTAACTTTCTTCAGGAATTTACATCTGCTTAAAGAGAGTCAAAGTATCTCAAAATTGATGTTAAGGTATAAGAGGAAACTGTAATCAGAATATATTGCATGAAAACAACCTATTTTCAATTTAAAAAAAGACTTTTAATCATATAAATTAGTCCAATAAACTGGATTTCTGTCCTATACAGAATAACATTTTAACTTCAGTCAAATGTAAAGCAGAGAAATATTTGTATGACTACTAAAATTGTGATAATCTTATTAGAATGATTTGCATGAAAAAACAATCATTTTATGTTACTTGATTAAACAAACTTACAGTCAATATTCACTAAGCCCACATTTTTAAAATCCTCTTTATTATTCCAAATAAATAAAATTTGTTACAAATCCCCACAAGGTCAGCCAATTTTTGATTATCTGCCCAGAAACTTTCATACTGAAGTAAAGGCAGGCTAAAGAAATAGTTTGGGGAGTGTCGTTTGACTTCTTTGTGGACCACCAGCTCACAAAGAACAACATGGATGCTTCTTATTAATTATAAAAGCTTGGCCTTTAGCTTAGGCTTGTTTCCAACTAGCTATTTTTACTTAATTAACTCATATTTTTAATCTATGTTTTGCCACGTGGCTCTTTACCTCTACCCAGTACGGCACATCCCACTTGATCTGAGTCTGCTGGCAAAATCCACACATCTAGATTCTTCCTCCCAGTTCATCTCTCTGCTCAGAAGTCCTGCCTACCCTCTCCTGCCTAGCTATTGGCCATTCAGCTTTTTATTAAACCAATCAGAAAGTGCCTTAGGCAGAGACACATCTTTACAGTGTACAAAAAGTTTATCTCACAAGACAGTGAGCTGCTTACCACAGCAGAAAGACCTGTGTTCTGAACTCCAACACCCATGCAAAAAGCCAAGTGTGATTGCTTCCTGGAACTCACTGGACAGTAGATATTGCTGAAGCAGTAAGCTTCAGACTCAGTGTGAGGCTCATCTCAATGAATAAGACAGGAAGTGATTAAGGAAGGCACTCAGTGCCAATCTCTGGCCTGCACACATGCACACAAACATATAGATATATGAAAATCAATAAGTTTCACAGCTTTCATTGTGCCTGGGTGCAGGTCTGACATCTGACATTTTGTCCTCTAACCCCTAAATTCCATTAGAAGTTCAGATTTCCTAACAGATTCTCAAGCAACATTGCCATTCCAGTTCAGGGCGAACAAATGCCAGGGATGCATCTAGCCTTTAAAGCCAAGACTTCCTGTGCTCCCGGAACCCACTGGTTCTATGCATGAGAAGAAATGCTGCTCCTTTCCTTTTAAAGTATGAGCTGATGTCCTTTAGGGTCAAGAGGTATGTGCAGCCCTAGTCTTAAATAAAGGGCTTGGTTGGGAGGATAAGAAGTCTTCAGATATTAACTCCAGGAAAAAAAAATTAAGAATTGTTAATGTCTCCCGAGATAAAGGAGCAGAGAACATAGAAGCCAAAGAGTTCACTAATAGCCTTCCCAATCTCCCTGCTCTTCTGTAGCAGCAAGCCCAGGACACAAATAAAGAGCTTCATAAATAATCTTGTCACTGATCAAATTTAACATTCAAGTAATTTATTATTCTCTTAGACTGTATGTGTGAGTTAATGCTAAATCAATCAAGGAAGGGACAGCGGCTGCACATGCTTTTCAAGTCCCTCAGTCACCCTCGAAGCCTTGTGTGCTTGAGCAGATCATGACTCCATCTTGCCTTGGAGTACCACAGGGAGAATTCACTTAGTCTCCCAATAGCTTTTTACACAGAAAATTAAGCTCTCGTGCACTTAAGTCATTGAATTAATATAATGAATCAATGTTTCTCAAACAAAGAAGTGTGCTGTGTTACCCATACAAGGAATGAGAACGTAGTCACTGAAGTCATTGTGTGTTCTGGGATTCTGAGGAGGACCACGTTTTTTTAAGTGAATGTAAAAGTTGAAATATGCTTTTAAGTCAAATGATTTAGGTTCCAGCCTCCTCCAACTCCACCTCTTACTAAATGTGCATTCTGCTTTTCCTTTTTTCTCTTGTTTTCTTTTTTAAAGGTTTATTTAATTACGTATACAGTGTTCTGCCTGCACATATGCCTATAGACCAGAAGATGGCACCAGATCTCATTATAGATGGTGGTGAGCCATCCTATGGTTGCTGGGAATTGAACTCAGGACCTCTGGAAGAACAGCCAATGCTCTTAACCTCTGAGCCATCTCTCTAGCCCATTTTCTTTTTAATTTTTAATTTATTTTGTGTGTGTGGGTGTTTGCCTTCATGTATGTCTGTATACCACATGTGTGCCTGGTACCCTCAGGAGACTAGAAGAGGACATTGGATCCCCTGGATCTGAAGTTACTGATAGTTGTGAGCTGCAGTGTAGGTGCTGGGAACTGAACCTGGGTCCTCTGGAAGAACAGCCCTTGTTCTTAACTGCTAAACCATGTCCTCATCCCCTCTGTTTCTCTTTTTCTTTCTCTCTTCCTTCCTTCCTTTCTTTTGCTTTTTATTCTTTATCAGAATGTATGTGTGCAGTCCTCACCAATACCTAGGTGTCAGGAGCAGGACTGACTCCTGGAGACTTGTGAATATAGGCCTCAAAGTATATGGGAAGAGTATCAAGCCAAATTACTTCCCCTACCCCCAAAAGGATGTGTGTTATTTAATGTTGCATATACTTAACGAAAATTCAGCTTAATCACAAGTACCAGAAAGATGTGTGATCACTATGAATAAGAACTATCGTATTATCAAAAATCTACTTCTGATAAAAATGTTTTCAGATAAATTTTCTCCTTTATTAATCCAATGCATGGTTGTTTCAAGTTTTATAAATTATATGCTAAATTATCCAATGAGGAGACAATGGCTCCACTACTGTATATCTAACCAAACCATATTAGGTACATTAAGAGCAGAGTTTCACACCCATCTAATCAAATACTTATATGATATGGAAGGAAAGATTAAACATCCAGCCAGCTGACCAGCCCTGGTACCTGGCAAATATCTCTAAGATTCCCAACCTTCATACCATACAATTCAGGAGAGAAGTCTTAAGTTTTATTTGGCACTGTTAAGCAAAGGGACTGGGCTTTTGAACTAAGCCCTGAATTATCAGTGATAAAAATACGCATACTTTGCAAATAAGCCTGTGTCATGGCATCCCTGTAAGTGTTAATGAGTGTGAACAAGTATCACATTTTATTGGTAGGGAAAGGACAGGGAGAGATGAGGCAGCCAGCGTCGGATGCTGTGGAAGATGAAGATGGAAGGGTTATAGTCAAGTCACACTTGGATTGGCTGTCACTAAAGAATGGACAGTACATGCTGTGCCTTGATCTAACAGTTAATTTTGTGGTAGATTAACAGTTTATTTTCCATCTACAGGTTTCTTTGGTTAGCTTGGTAGCCACTGCTCTTGGTTACTCAGAACTTGGTGCCATCAAATCCCTCCGGACGCTGAGAGCTCTGCGGCCTCTCCGAGCCTTATCCCGCTTTGAAGGCATGAGGGTAAGACAACTCAACGACGCTCTCTTAAGCTCCAGTCAGAATTCCATGCAGCCAGTGACTCAGAGACACAGTAGTCTCCACAGAATTAGATAATTCAGGGCTAAAGCCGTAGAGAACAGCAAGCTTTTCTTCTGGAAATTGCAGTTTATTTAAACACACACTCAGGAATTGAGACAGAGCAAATACTGGCATCTGGGGCTTGAGTTCACAGTTCAGGCCTGCCCCACTCCCCTGCCCCCCAACACACACACACACACACACACACACACACACACACACACACACACATACATGCACGCACACACGCATGCACGCGCGCGCGCACACACACACACACACACACGCACACACACATGCACGCAAACACACACACTACAACCTGCATGTGCTGCTCTTACTCCCATTGTCATTGCTTGGGCACTTTGGAACAACTGTTGACAACATTCATCCTGCCTGGGCCTTCAGTAGATAAGTTTAAGTCCTCAGAACATATCAGTAATAAAAAATTTTTTAAAAGGCAATGCTTTATTTCTTGAATTCATGTAAATCACAGCACCCACCAAACCTGGTGCATCCCTCACATCCAAAGTGAGCTGCTAGGATAATTAGCTGCCTATTTCTAACAATCCGACTTGGCTTCACAGAACTTTTAAGCACACGATTCTGAGTGAGGTGCAGTTTTTCCACAGTACCAGCCTTGTCCTCCCCTGCTCTCTTCCTTAGCAAGTATATCTTGTCTCACAACAGAAAATGCATGGCTGCCACGCCTTCAGAACTGCTTTGCACAAAGGCCAGCTTTGTTTAATCTGCTTTGCAAATGCACACGGATATTGAATTTCTTCAAGGCCATGGGGTTTTTATGTTAGGAGGTGGTTTGTTTGGGGCAATAAACCCCTTCAGCCTTGACTGCAAAATTTACTCATTGTGGAAAATGAAACCATCCTCCAGCTGCTCTCGCAGCACTGTGAGCCGAGACACGCTTGGCTTGCCTGCCGCAAATTCTGTCTCATTGCTTATGTTAACAAATTCATAAAAATCTGTTCTAAATAACAATCTTCTTCTACTGCTGACATCATCTCAGCCTTTATCATGCTTCGTGGCTTCTTGTTGATGGTTTATTTTATTTTATTTTTTATTGAAGATAGATTTTTTTTCTCATATAATACATCCTGATCCCAGTTCCCCCTCGTCTCCTCCACCCAGCTCCTCCCCACCTCCCCTCCCACCTGGATACACCCCCTTCCTGTCTCTCATTACAAAACAAACAGACTTCTAAAGGACAATAATAAAATAAGACAGAAAAAAACCTAAAACATCAGAAGAAAATACAACACATAAAGGGAAAAGAGTTCAAGAAACAGATATAGAGGCAGAGACCCACTCAGGAAACCATAAAAACACTAAACAGGAAACCATAATATATTCACAAAGGACCTGTAGAGTAAAGAGAGAGAGAATATACATATATGTGTGTGTGTGTGTATAATAAAAAGTAAGATAAAATTAAAAACAAAAACAAACAGTCCTGATACAACATTATAGGAAAGGAAGTTCCAAAGGTGCTGCTGACTTTGTTTTCTCTTGGCCATCTACTGCTGGGCATGCTGCCTACCCTTACGAGTAGCTTGTTTCCCAGTGAGACTCCCTTGGAGAAAAGGAGATTTTCATTCGCAAGTGGTTATCAGTTGGAGATGGCTTCTGGGTTAGGAAGTAGGGCATGTGTCCACTTCTTTCAGCTCTAAGGCCCCATCTAGTGCAGACCCCATACAGGCCCTGTGCATGCTGCCTCCGTCTCTCGTATGTACATTGATCCTGTTGATTTAGAGGGTCTTGTTTACTTGACGTCCTCCATCCCCTCCAGCTCTTAGTCTTTCTACAGCCTCTCCTGCAGAGTTCCCTGAACCCTAGGGAGGGGGATGTGATGGAGACACACCATTTAGGGCTGAGTGCGTGTTCCAATATCTCTGACTGTCTGGATGATGTCTGGCTGAGAGTCTATCTGTGCTCCCATATGCTGAAGGGAGAAGCTTCTCTGATGATAGCACTAATCTATGAGTGTATCAGAACGTCATTTTATTGCTGTTTTTGTTGGTTTGTTTAGAACTGTTTGGTTTTACCCAAGGTCTCTCAGGGTCTTGGTCACCCATGCAGTGCCGGATAGGATTCCACCTAGTGGAGTGGGCAGGCCTTAAGTCAAACCAGATTTTGATTGGTTACTCCCACACAATCTGTGTCACCTTTGCACTAGCATATCTTGCAGGCAGGACATGATTGTGGATCAAAAGGGTTGTGGCTGGGTTTGTACATTTCTGCTTTGGTGTCCTGCACAGTACCTTCCTGTATCAATGACGCTAGCACATTGGTGTGAAGGCTCAGTGCAGGCAGCTTGACTTCTCCATGTTCAATGAGCTGTGTGGGTGTTGTCTTCAGTGATTGGGCCTTGCCGTCAGTTGCAAGGAGAGACATCAATAGTCCTGGTAATAGCCTGGATTGTTTGAGGGTGTACATGGGACCCCTTTGGCCAACAACCATAGTGATAGCTTATATCAGAGAGGAAATAGCAATTGAGCAAGTCTGCAAACTTAACAATTTTCCTCTTATCTGAAAAATATTCTATGGTTAGTATTTTGATTCATATGGAATACCTAAGATTTCAGCTGAATGTAGCAACATCTGTCTGAAGATAAGAAAATTTGTAGAGGTATGAATGAGGTCACTGTACATAATTTTAATCTGAAAAGAAAACTAACAAGTACAATTTGTATGACTTAGTTTCTAAAGGGAATAAAATTCAATTAATATAGGAAAACAATTTTGGATTTCAATTTTTTTAATGCTGGTTTACAATTTTTTGAAATAATGTTTACTATATTTTTAAATAAAACAATAGTTTTATTGGGTAGGAATCCTTAGCAGAGTCATCCACTACAGAATAAGATAAGCGAAGTTAGAAAAGCTACTTTTGCTATCCGTGAGATCTTAAAATGCATCTTAATCATTCCTTGATTCAGAGAAACAAAGGGGGTCGGGCTTTTCTTCACTAAACACATCAGCCTAGCAAAAAAAGATGAACATAAACTTAAGGGGAACATGTAGGTGTTAGCAAGTAATAATAATGGGATATATTTGATCGTCTTACATCTAAAGACAAATTTTACCTCTGCCTATAATTTATTCTATGTTTAAGAGACAGAGATTTTCTAATACAAAAATAAAAAAAATTAAACAAGACATTTAAACCCTTAATCCTCACCTTTATGGTCATATAAATGTTCCTGACCTGAGGAGACAGATTTTATGCCCTTTACATGCTTTATTTGTGAAGGAGTTGCGTACTTTTTCTTTCAGATCATCATTAATTCGCTCGTGTTCACAAAAGTTAATATGTCACTGCCAATGATTACTACCATTGGCGTTTAATGCATATTTCTCGCTCACTACTTTCTCCTCAGCGTGAATTTCCGACTCCATCTTACTATCTCAGGTTTTGTTCATTTCTTTTCAGTTTTGTGGTATTTTGCTCTCCTTCCTTGCTTAGCTCTTTAGCTGTATTGTCATCTGCCTCCCCTTGTCAATACACAGTAGAAAACACTAGAAGAAGCTTTCTAGGGCTAGAAATCTACCTAGATACCCATTTAACCCCTTCCAAATGTGTCTTAGTGCCGAATGCATCTACATCGGTGATGGCTTCCACCTTAGCAAGTCACGGCTCTCCTGTCCTCCCACAGGTGGTTGTGAACGCTCTTGTTGGCGCGATCCCCTCCATCATGAATGTACTCCTGGTGTGTCTCATCTTCTGGTTGATCTTTAGTATCATGGGTGTGAACCTGTTTGCTGGAAAGTTCTATCACTGTGTTAACATGACAACAGGCAACATGTTTGACGTGAATGAAGTCAACAACTTCAGTGACTGTCAGGCTCTTGGCAAGCAAGCCCGGTGGAAGAATGTGAAAGTCAACTTTGACAACGTTGGGGCAGGCTACCTGGCATTGCTGCAAGTGGTAAGTGGCTACTGTAGGAACCTGAAAACATTGAGAAGTGTGCCACCTAAGACTCCTTTGTGATGTTCTCTGAACAATTCATATTTAAAAGTAGGTAGGTAGTTGACACCTCAAATTAGTTATTTGGCTGTGAAGGAGACACTGTAGTTTTTCTTTTCCCCAGGAGTGCAGTTTTTAATGTTTTCACAGGATTTCTTGTTTCTTCTTCTGTATTTTTCTTGTTATATCACTGACCATTATTTCAGTTTTTTAATTTTCTGTAAAAATTGTGTATATTGAAATATTGGTTACATATTCTGTTTATGAATTATATGTATGGATTTTTAGCCAGATACTTTCCATAGCAATGTCTAACATAATATGATACTATTATACATGCTGAAATGCAAAATCTCAAGGGATGCTTTTCAAAATATGTAATGCTCATTTTTTTTAACTTCATGACAGCACAGTTGCTTATCAATTATTAGTGAACATAAGTTGTGTTTAAATACAACCCTAGGCTTCAACCCCAGATTTTACCTTCTTGTTGGAAGGAATTCAGATGAGATTAAGATGGGATTTTCATTAATCAAGTCTCCAGTTATGTTTTGCCATAGGAAAAAAAAACAGAATTGCCCCCAACAGAAGAAAAGAAAACAAATTCTAAACTCTGAACAAAAATTTTGGTATTTAGTGGTAGGGAGGTACTTAATAACACCTCATTTGACACATTTCAACACCTGAGTAGAGAATGTCATGGTACTATATGAAAAGATACTTAGAACAATGTTGTTGTATTTATGTCTGATAAATGCAATACATTTAGGTGAGATATTCATAAATAATTCTGTTGTATTATGTACAGGCCACATTCAAAGGCTGGATGGATATTATGTATGCAGCTGTTGATTCACGGGATGTAAGTAGCTCTCAGACACTATTTGCAGCTAGCTAGTAGATTGTCCAAGGCAAACATTGGTGAGAATTGAACTGAGAGACCCAGAATTCCGTGTTACATAAAGTCAAAATATTTACCAATGCAAGCAGAAATGATTGTTTTAAGACAGGGTGCTTATGTGGGGATAGTAGTTTGGTTATTGTAGGTATGATATGTAATAGATAGTATGTCTACTCTGAAAAGTTGTCAGATTACATGAAGGATGAGATTAACCCTGCAAAGAGAACTATTCCGAGGAAGGTAGCTCAATGCAGGAAGCACTCATTTTTCTGCTCCTTTGGAGAACATGATCAGCCAGGCTGTGAAACAGCTTCCAAGGATATTATAGCCAGACAAGAGGGCAGACTTCAAGGAAACTCAGTCTCAAAAGTACAAATATAAAGAATTGGTTAAAACACATCTGCTTACTCTATATTTTCCTCTCAGTTGATTTTCTGCTATCAGAACTTTTCCAAATACAAACTGAAGATATTGCAAAAAAATGTTGGAATAATAACAGTGTTGAGATGATAATAATAAAATACCAGGCCCAAACTGTTAGCTGCATTTATAACAGTGTTGTTTGTGCTGAGGAATAGTTAGCAGGTAGGCTACAATGGAAAAACATGTTGGATTTCAAATATAAAATTCTCAAATGTCATACTAGTGTGAGAAAATAATTATTTTTGTAAAATAATATCTGAAGGCATGATAAGAGAAGTTCATATGAAGTAACAGTGCTCACTGCATTATTTAGTCCAAGTGTTCATGTGGCTAATAGTATCCAATATTTTCACTATTGTCTAGGTCAAACTTCAACCTGTATATGAAGAAAATCTCTATATGTATTTATACTTTGTCATCTTCATCATCTTTGGCTCGTTCTTCACTCTAAATCTCTTCATTGGTGTCATCATAGACAACTTCAACCAGCAGAAGAAAAAGATGAGTGTTGCCCACGCCCCACCCTCCCCTGCTCAAAGCACCTGTGTGCTACACAACCAACCAGATACTTGAAGTCATGACATACTTAGATTGCGTTGATATTATTTGCACTCTTACTCTGGGGCCAGTGACGCTATAGCTTCTACTCAGCAGCTTCTCTCCTTTCATCAGCTGGGCAGCTATCTCCCTGACCCAGAAGTATAACCATTATTTCAGGACAGCCAATGATTATCCAGCACTTAGGATGGCTTCTGGGGTCTTTCAGGAATTACCCTCACCAATATCTCAGCCTCATCTTCTCCCACATCTCGTTTTATCCACTATCCTGTTACCTACTCATTCCCTCGTCCACGCACGTCATCAACAGAACTTGTTAGAGGGAAGCTGCATGAATCTTCCTGACCTTTTCTGAACTCAGACATGCACTGGTTTCTCCGTGGCCTTATATGTGATATTTTCTCTTCCTGAGATGTGTTACCTGGCAAACTCTTTATTATCCTTTAAAGCCTTAAGCTTAAGCCTGACTCTCTCAATTTGTTGTTGTGTCTACAATAACTTTTCTTCCTTCTTCCTGTTCATTTGCTTGCTCTTTTTTTCTTCCTTTCCCCCCTTTTCATACTTCCTTTTTAATGACCTACCCACTTAAGGAGCATGACATCGTGTTATGTACCTATGCAATTCTCATACCAATCACATTGTTTGACACACACAACAATGCTAAAAATTGTCAAGTAGAGCAATAAAACTCTCAACAGTAAAAGAGGAAAAAAAAGATATTTGGCTCGCTCCATGAAAATATATTTGAGGACCTTAAAACTCATTGTGAACATAACATGATCCAATTAGGATGTTGTACTAATCATAATTTTATATGCTTATGGGCTTTGCATAATATTAAAGTCTGCAGTATTTCACATAAATGGGAGAAGCAGAATAATGAATCTATATTTAGTAAGATAAAAATCAATTTAAAATTGAGAAAAGATTAAAGGAAGACTCAGAAATACTTTGGTTAAAATACTGTTGTAACACAGGTTGGGATTGTAACCAGGTTATTCTGTGTGTTTACTTTGGAGGTCAAGACATCTTTATGACAGAAGAACAGAAAAAATATTACAATGCAATGAAGAAACTTGGCTCCAAAAAACCCCAGAAGCCCATCCCTCGGCCTGCAGTAAGACAGATATCTTGTATTCATTAAGGTTCTAAGACAGGGTTTTCATTGAAGTGTCTGGATCAGAACATCTAGGGTGATATCACCAATCCATAGCACTCATCACAAATCTCATGTTGTGCAGCACAGTCAACAGATGCAAACTCTATAACAAGTGTCAAGTTCCTAAAATTCTGGGATGTTCTTGATAGTTGGTGAGCGGAGATCGCCAAGAGTTCCCAGGAACTGGCCCCAAATCAAGATTGACTCTCCGGCTGCCAATATGTCTGACTGCTGCTCCTCTGACCTTGCTGACATCTGTGTTTTTAAGTAGATGGAGGCTCCCAGATGGTCCACTCCACCACCATTCCCTTTCTCTGTGCTTTTTTTCCTCCCTTCTTTCTTCCCTCCCTAGTATAAATCTCATTTCAGCTTTTCTTTCTGTTACTAGCTTTTAAGGTAGCACACAAAGTAAACAGTACTTTTACAGCATTTTCATACGCATCATTAGACTTCATTATAACTTCTCTCTCCTGCCCTCCTTACTTCCTCTGCACCTTTCATTCCAGTTGCCTTCCCCCCTGTAAATAGTAACCTACTCTGTTTTCACATCACCCTCACTCCAAAGCTCTCTCCCCAACCCCTCCCATCCATTCCTTCCTCATGCTCCCCTATCTACCTAGGC
The DNA here is from genome assembly GCA_902168415.1 of Peromyscus melanophrys. Classification (NCBI taxonomy): domain Eukaryota; kingdom Metazoa; phylum Chordata; class Mammalia; order Rodentia; family Cricetidae; genus Peromyscus; species Peromyscus melanophrys. The sequence goes on along the minus strand of CABHPR010158159.1, from coordinate 16,372 downwards.
TCATGATCTCTCTCCATATTATCTATAACTTGATATATATTAAACTTAAGTTCTGCACATGAGAAAACTATTTGTCTCTTGAGACTAGAAAATATTCCCAACTTGCTTAGAAAGAAAAACTGTCTCAAAAATTTTGTTTCACCAGAAAGAGAATCATTGAAATGCATATTCTGTAACACCTCCTAACGTGGGATGGCATAATGATGCTGCTGGGTCATGCTCACAATAACTGTACCCTCACTCATCTACCCTCTGAGATAGGTTAAAAAAAATGGTAACTGAGGCCCATAAAGTAACTGTACCCCTGACCACAAAGCCTGTGATCAGCAAAACTCACAATTGAAAAATTTCGTGAACCTTATCAGTGACATCCTCTTACTGTGCATTTAAAAGCAATTGAAATTGGGAGTTTTAAGATGAGGAGGAAGGATGGGAAGACACTGCACACGGAAAGGAATAAACCAACCTGCTTCACCAAAAGTCATTGATATCTGGAAACATGCTTGGTTTGTGACCTTGGATTTTTTTTCCATAAGCCATAGGATTTTGTGTATTTATTATAAATATTTTTAGTTATCTAATAAAACTACATTTACATTTGGATTTACACAGGACTCTAAAAGCATAGGTTTCCTGAAATAGGTATTAATTAGACCATCATGTCTCATGCATTTTTAAAAAGGTATGTGTGGAAGGGCATTTTGCTTATGCATGTCTCTGTGCACCATGTACCTTCTCTGTACCTGTGGAATCCAGGAGAGAGAATCAGATACTCTTCAACTAAAGTTAAGAGTTATCAGCCACCATGTGAGGGCTAGGAATTGAACCTGGGTCCTCTGGAAGACCAGACAGGGCTCTTAGCTACTGAGGCATCTTTCTAGTCCTTTCATGCATTTGTTGAAACATAAATAGGAAACTGTGATGGAGAAAACCAATAAATTAACAAATAAACAAATAGAATTGAATAAATATAACTAATATCATTTGAGAGAAAAAATAAGGAATAATAGGAAATTCTTAAACTATTGATAAGTTAAGTAGATTATTCATCTAAAAGTCTGTATTTGCCTTTTCTTAAGTCTTCACTAATGATTGAAATCACTTTTATAAAAATTATCATAGTTAACCAAACAGCCTCTACATATTTTCAGCCAATTTCCACCAGTTTCTGGTTTATTCAGTTCTGTCTTCCTATGAGACCCAAATGAAACAAGTATGTTTGCTACTGGCATGTAGTATGGTACGTCTCATTAAAAAAAAAAATGATAGGAAGTAAAATGGAGTTTAAAAATTATTTAGGATATTGTAAGGAGGGTGCATACCTGAGGGCCAATGTTACCCTATCACTATTTGTGCAATGTGTACACTAACCTCATCTCCCCTTTTTTTCTAGAACAAATTTCAAGGGATGGTCTTTGACTTTGTAACCAGACAAGTCTTTGACATCAGCATCATGATCCTCATCTGCCTCAACATGGTCACCATGATGGTGGAAACTGACGACCAGAGCAAATACATGACCCTGGTTTTGTCCCGAATCAACCTTGTGTTCATCGTCCTGTTCACGGGGGAGTTTGTGCTGAAGCTCATCTCTCTCAGATACTACTACTTCACTATTGGTTGGAACATCTTTGACTTCGTGGTGGTGATTCTCTCAATTGTAGGTAAGGACAGTTCAGTCCCAGAGACATGTACTTCTAGAGAACATTTCCCCCAAATCCTACCAACAGCTGGCCACGAAAATGCAATTGGAGAATAATGGAGTGTGCAGAGTGAAGATTTCAATGCTGACATATTTGAATACAATTTTGAAACAAGTTTATTCACAAAGTTAACTGGTTAGAAATCAAAGTATTAGTACTGGGTTCTGGGAATAGCTGAAGAAAATAGGAAGGAAGATTAGCATGTCCTCTTTGTATTAGTTACCTTTCTCCTTGTTGGGATAGAATAGCCGACAAGCAGTTTAACAAAGGAAGGGAACACTGTGGCTCGAAGTTGTAGGGATACACTCCATCCTGGTGTGGAAAGCCTGGCATGGGGCATAAGGTGCAGCCGATTCAAGTGAACCTGCATTTGGGAAGGAGAGTGAGAATAAGAAATTGAGCTGTGTTATAAAGCCTCAAGCCCTGCCCCCCCCCCCCAGTGACCCATTTCTCCTAATAAGGTTCCACTTCCTGAAGGTTCCACAACTTTCCAAAACACCACCAACAGCAGCATGGCAAAGGTCCAAACACTTGAGCCTATAGCAAATGGCTGAACCTCAAAGCACAACATTCTGCTGGCAGTAAATTGTCAGGCTTAAGGGTAAGGCACACGTCTTTAAAAATACGTCATCATAACACAGTAGTGTGAGTGCACAACTTGGTCGCTGCCTTACTGCTGTGAAGACACCATGCCAACTCTTATAAGAGACAGTATTTAATTAAGGGCTTGCTTACAGTTTTAAAGGGTTAGTCTAGAACCATCATGGCAGGAAGCAGACAGGCATGGCACTAGAGCAGTAGCTGGGAGCTTTTCATCCTGATCCTCAGGCAGCAGGGAGAGAGAGAGAGAGAGAGAGATTGGGTCGGACATGGGCTTTCGAAACCTCAAAGCCCACTCCCAGTGACACACCCACTCCAACAAAGGCACACCCACACCAACAAGTTTACACACCCACTCTAAAAAGTTTGCAATCCACTCCTACAAGACCACACCCACTCCAACAAAGCCAGACCTACTCCCAAAAGGCCACACCTACTCCGACAAGGTCACATTTACTCCAACAAGGCCATATCTACTCCAATAAGGCCATATCTACTCCAACAAAGCCACACCTACTCCAACAATACCACATTTCCTAATTCTTCCCAAACATTTCAACTAACTGGAGCCCAAACAGTCAAACATATGAGCCCATGGGGACCATTTTCATTCAAACAGTACTATATATAATTCAAAAAAATCAAGAAGAAATAGCCAGCACTGCCCAAAACATTTAACAGTCTTTCAGAAGAAAGAGAAATGGCATTTGACATTACTCTTGCAAGAATGATGGGGTTTTAACAGGCAGAAAGAGGAAATGATATTATAAAGCTCCAAATTTAGAAACTATAGGTCAGATGTGGTCCACTTTCTCGAACTAAAGACTGTCACTCTCATTGAGAACAATGAGTAAAGTTATTTCAGAAATAACCTTTATTTATAATTGCTATATTTCATGTATAGTAGTAAAGCATAATAACTGGAAACTATAATCATAAATTAGCATAGTAATATTTTAGATTATTTTGGATTTTAGAAAAATCTGTATTGCATTATAATGTTGTATTGTAGTACCATTGAATAAAACTCAAAAACATTTAAATGTTTATATTAGAGTGGATTCAAAGGTATAGTTAAGGTAAGTTTTTGTAAGATTATTTTTTTAATTAGACATATGCAAAAAGCCCAGGCGGTGTTGGCGCACACCTTTAATCCTAGCAACTGGGAGACAGAGGCAGACGGATCTCTGAGTTTGAGGACAGCCTACAGAGTGAGTTCCAGGACAACCAGGACTATACAGAGAAACTGGGTCAAAAAAAAAAAAAAGGACACACACACATACATCTTTCCTATAAACATTGATACACTCACTGTTCATCTCTCTCTTCTGTATACTTTTCCATAGGAATGTTTCTGGCTGAGCTGATAGAGAAGTACTTTGTGTCCCCTACCCTGTTCCGAGTCATCCGCCTGGCCAGGATTGGCCGAATCCTACGCTTGATCAAAGGCGCCAAGGGGATCCGCACGCTGCTCTTTGCTCTGATGATGTCCCTTCCTGCGCTGTTCAACATCGGCCTCCTGCTTTTCCTGGTCATGTTCATCTACGCCATCTTTGGGATGTCCAACTTTGCCTATGTTAAAAAGGAAGCTGGAATTGATGACATGTTCAACTTTGAGACCTTCGGCAACAGCATGATCTGCCTGTTTCAAATCACCACCTCGGCAGGGTGGGACGGACTGCTGGCTCCCATCCTCAACAGTGCACCTCCCGACTGTGACCCTGATGCAATTCACCCCGGAAGCTCAGTGAAGGGGGATTGTGGGAACCCGTCTGTGGGGATTTTCTTTTTTGTCAGCTACATCATCATATCCTTCCTGGTTGTGGTGAACATGTACATCGCTGTCATCCTGGAGAACTTCAGCGTTGCCACGGAGGAAAGTGCAGAGCCCCTGAGTGAGGACGACTTTGAGATGTTCTATGAGGTCTGGGAGAAGTTCGACCCTGATGCCACTCAGTTCATAGAGTTCTGCAAGCTCTCTGACTTTGCGGCTGCCCTGGATCCTCCACTTCTCATCGCAAAGCCCAACAAAGTCCAGCTCATTGCCATGGATCTGCCCATGGTGAGCGGAGACCGCATCCACTGCCTGGACATCTTATTTGCTTTTACAAAGCGGGTTTTGGGTGAGAGCGGAGAGATGGACGCCCTTCGAATCCAGATGGAAGATCGGTTCATGGCTTCCAACCCCTCCAAAGTCTCCTATGAACCAATTACCACCACGTTGAAACGCAAACAAGAGGAGGTGTCTGCTGCTATCATTCAGCGCAACTACAGATGTTATCTTTTAAAGCAAAGGTTAAAAAACATATCAAGTAAATATGACAAAGAGACAATCAAGGGGAGGATTGTCTTGCCTATAAAAGGAGATATGGTTATTGACAAATTGAACGGGAATTCCACCCCAGAAAAGACAGATGGAAGTTCCTCTACCACCTCTCCTCCTTCTTATGATAGCGTGACAAAACCAGATAAGGAAAAGTTTGAGAAAGACAAACCAGAAAAAGAAAGCAAAGGAAAGGAGGTCAGAGAAAATCAAAAGTAAAACGCAACAAAGAAATATCTTTGTGATCAATTGTTTACAGCCCCTGAAGGGAAAGTTTATGTGTCAACTGGACTCCGAGGAGAGGTCCATGCCAAACTGACTGTTTCAACAAATACTGAAGGTCAGTGCCTATACCAGACAGTGGCCTCTCTGTCACTGCCGCTCTGTGAGACAGGGTATCAACGTTGGCAAGAGGTTGTTGCTTCCATTACCAGCTGACACTGCTGAGGAGAACTCCATTGTGAAAGCGACCATGATAACACCACCAAACGCCATTCGGACTGCACTCCCATCCATTCGATTTTTAACATTCACATTTGCCATGTTTTTACAAAAATCTGTCCCAGTGGATCTTCCTGGTCCCTGATTCATAGTCCGTTCATAATACTGTGTCACTATTTTTGTAAGTGTGCTTTATGTTAAGGAAAAAAAATATATATATATATAAGAATCCTGTGTTCCGAAGTCCACAAGCTTCTCCAGTAATCAAAAAAAAAAAAATATTTTGCCTGAGAGATAAAAAAAAATATTGCTCAAAACTAAAAACAAAAAATTCTAATGTTAACAGTTTCAAATACTTCTACTTTCTGGATGGTGTTATCTACAAGTATTTTAGTCTGTTATGTTTGTTTATACCTGAGCAGTTATGTGCCTGGAAAGTCTCCACTAATATTTAAAAGGATTATTTTTATGCAAAATATTTTGTTTCAATAAGTGCAAATTTTATTCTAAGTTTCAGAGTTATATATTTAAGTTTGGTTAAATGATCCCCACCCCAAAAAAGTTATCTAATATTTCTGTTCTAGAAAAATCTATCCAAAGTATCACTTTAGAATAGTGTTCCACTTTCTGTGGCAGTATTTCGTTGCCATTTTCTGCTCTCAGCAAAACTGACAGTTTATGTCAATTAAATGCCCTCTGTTATGTAAATAGTTATTTTATCCTGTGGTGCATGTTTGGGCAAATATATATATATAAACGTATATATAGCCTAATACACAACTTCTATTAAATCAAATATGAACCACAGTGTATGTGTCTTTTGCAAGCTTCCAACAGAGAGGTAGCCTGTACCATTCATCACAAAGAAATAGTTGGGAGGCTATCACTAATGCATGTTAATATTGCCTAAGCTACTCTATTTTAATCAATCCATTTATCACAAGTTTTGGTAAGAAGAGACACTGTTGGTAGTAGAATGAATTCAGTCCTGCTGTCTGTCCACCTGTCAAGAAAATCTCACTGATATTATTTTAAAACACCTTTATTTTTGCATTGTTAAATCAACTTGAGTATCACAATGTGTCTTTATTAATTTAAAGGGGACACACTGTATAGGGCCTATCACTAAAACCTAGACTTCAGAGTTTGCTAAAAAAAAAAAAAAGTCCAAAATTTGTTTAAATATAAATAATGTAAAATATAATCAGTTTTCTTTGTCAGCATTTGTACATAAGAAAATTATTTTCAGGTTAATGACATGGCAATTTATTTTACCTTATCCTTTTGCTTTTTATTTTTAATCAAAATTCCAAACTTTTGCATCCAAAAGACTTTTCAGCAGATAATTTCCTAAAATAAAAGTTAGACAATGGGTTTTGTGGATTTCTTTGTTATAATATATTTTCTACCATTCTAATAAAAGATATGTTGGTCAAAATCTCAAACCCTGACCATTTTCTACCGACTCTGGTTGCCTGCAGGTAATCCTTCACTCATGGAAGTTTGTTTTTTTTAACTCAACTTTTGTAGTATTTGCATACACAGACTAGGCTTATTTTTTTAAATCCTGCTGCACTTAATCTATCATGGATATAACATGAGCTCTGTCCTTTTTAGCCAGGAACAAAGGGGCAAAGTTGTGCAATTACCTAACATGATATAATTTTTTTTTTGCACAAACCAAAAGTTTAATGTTCATTCCTTTTACAAAACTATTTACTGTAGTATACTGATGAACTGCATGCAGGGGATTGCTATTACTAACAGAATGGTGAGCTACTTCATTACTGAGCCAAAAGAATAAATTCTTCATTTTTTACTGTATCTCATTTGTTGGACTGAGTTTTTTTATTATTATTATTATTGGCAGGTAAAAATTTACACAACTAATGAAAACCTGTATTTGATTTGACATTTGTATTCATAAGAGTTCTCTTGAGTTTTGTAACACCCTGTTACATGATCTACCCAGAAGACTGTCAAAATAAAGACTAGTTAAAAGCAGTTTTGTGAACTGTTCCTTCATCAAAGGGCCAGCCCATATGACCCAACCTTCAGGTTTGACAATATTTGCAGCAGCCCTCAACAACGGTTATCAATTTCAGTTAATTTATTGACTGAATAGGATTCTAATATCAGTGCCTCTAAATGTAAATGGTGTCGTGTCCTGATATCTTGGTGACTAACATGTCACTCATGTGCTTTGTTTCCTAAATGCACTCTATAACTTATAAAGTATTAGTGACACAGGAAATTAAGAATTGATGTTACTTTTCCAGGGTTCCTTGCTTTTTTGTCAATTCCTAACCAAACCTTTATCTCCATGGAAAACTCAGGTTTTAATGATTATTTTTTAAGACTCAGATCTAGATATATATTTCATAATTTCCCCAAAATAAATTACATAAAGTGACTAATGGGATTCATTGGCTTCTTCCTACTCAAGTCAATTTACAGGTTTGACCAATACCAGAGGACTCAAATACTGATTTGCAAAATCCTAAGTCTTTTAAAGCATCCTGATGTGTCATCAATAAGCAAGGCTCTGTAGCAGCCAAATAATATGCATTATATCAATGCCACTACCTTCCAAAGCATTTTATACAGGCTTCTGCTGGAAAGAGAACACCTCTCGAAGATGCCTTTCTAACTAAAGGTTGTTATGCAAGCATAGAGGTATGAATATAATTTGGTAAACTTTTAAAATAATTGCTTCTGTGCGTAGTAAAATCCTTTCGGTAAAAAACTTTTATATTGGAATTTTGTTTGAGAAATAACAATGACTCAATCAAATTCCTCCTCCTAGAAGCAACAATACCACGAAATGAAGAAAACTTAATTTTAATAACAAAGAATATTGGTGTAAACGGCTGTTCTTTTGGTTTTGAAAAGTGTGGGGGAAATGGACATTCTGATTTTCAAGTATTGTAGCCAAGGATACTGAACTATGTAAAGTGGTACATCTTATTGATACTTCAATTATGTAGGGTACAATAAATACCATGCAACCCATTTCTGTGCATTCCATCTACTCAGAGTACTCATGCAGGAAGTCAGTGTTGACATTTTAAGAAAACATAAAATGAACTGGGCCAGCAGTTCTGACACATAGCTTCAGTTTCATTCTTGGTGTCAGATTAAATGTGTGGAATTCCAGTCCCCCTCACACTCTCCCCCTATGAAAAAGTGTGGTGACCTTGAATTAGGGGTTTGATGGTGGTGGTGATGTTTCTATACATTGCTACCAGACAGACCAAGTTTCCCATAAGGCGTGTGTGTGTGTGTGTATGTGTGTGTGTGTGTGTGTGTGTGTGTGTGTGTGTGTGTGTGTGTGTGTGTGTGTGCTCAGAAGGAAGTTTGAGGACAATTTTAGTAAAGTTTGAGAGAAAAACAGTGGACTGGGCAATCTATAATTCTAAATGGCTGCTGGAGGAAGGAGCAGGAAGGACAGAAAGTTGTGTATGGAAATCAGAGAAACAGTAAGAAAGTCAAGCGTGTCAGAGAAAGCATGCTTTAGCTTTGGGCTACTATTTAGGAAAAAAAATAGAGAAAAGAAAAAGTAAAAACATGCCACAGGTCAGAGGGCACTTCACTCCAGGTTCCCTTTCCCAGGACAAAGGATTGCATCAGGAACGTGTGATTTGAAATAGAGACAGTTTATTAAGAAATGGAAAACACTCCTGAGAATAGCAGTGGGCTGGACTGCTCAAGGACAAAGCCCAGGCATTGGGCCATGAGATGTGTGGCGCTTTATTGCACATTTACAGAGCACCTACCTCTCCCAAATTTGCATATAGGGCTTTCTCAGCCTGTTCTGTTCATTACACGAAGTCCAGCTAGGGATGAACTGCAGCCTTCTCTGCAAGCTAGCTCATTATATTGTTATTATTGTTGTTGGTTTTGATATATTTCAGTTTCCAGGCTCTATTTTCCTGTCATAATCATGCCTTCAATTTTATGTTCAAAATTAAACTGCATATTCAAACTGAATTGTTTCCTTTAAATAGATAACATTTACCTAGAAAAATGTATATTGTCAATCTGTCTTTAAAAAAATTATTCAGAAAACATTTAATAGACAGAAACACAGCATTCAATCTAATATTAAGAGAAATGTCTTCTTAGTATCAAAGATTTCATGGCTCGGAAATGTAAGTAAAGGAAAAGCCACTGTTTCTTCTCTATGTTACAGAATTCTAACAGACAGCATCTGGTAAATAATATAACAAATTAAAGCAAGTAAATCGCTAGTCATTTGCAAAATTGTCTCAGAGGAATAAACTTGGTTGTCATTAATAACATTTAATACACAACTCTAGGAAGTTGAGTTAATACATATTTTCAACTATAGTTTTTATTACAAAAGAACTAAGGATGTATACCATTCTCTTATACAAGCACTCAAAGTAGTATTCTGCTGTAGAGAGGGCAGTTAATATTTTGATGCATCCAAGCATGGCTCCTGTGGTCCTTTCTGTCTGCAATACTTCTCTCCTCTCCTCTCCAGAACCTTTCTGTCCTCCATAATTCTGGTGACCTACTGAAGGACATATCTAAAACCTTCCAAAAGAAACAGCACCCAATCGCCTAGAAAATCAATTGTCCTTGTCATGAAGTAAGAAACAACCTGTATAATGTCCTCTACCGATGATCCACCCCCACCAATCAGCCACGTCTCCACACCGCACCATTCCTCAGACTGTGTTCTCCCGCACCCCAGTGCTTTGACATCCCTTTGTCTGCACTTGCTGCCTCTTTCGCCTGAAGGTCCTTCCCTCTCCCCATCTCTCTTTTTAATTTTTTTTTCCTGGACAGACCATTACCACCTTTCTAAAACCATCTCAAATGTCATCCTTCGTTAGGAAAATCAGACTTTGATCAGTGGAGTGCTGCCCTTCCCCACAGTGGTCCTACTGTGCATGTGAGCTGCCATTTATGGTACTGTGTTATCATGCCTTCCATGTTCACTTGGCTCTTCTAAGAATATAGCTTACACCAGATATGGAATACATCTCATTAACCCTCTCACCTCTATTTCCTTCATAAATTATGGTTAGCAAAGAATTTTACTGTCACTGTTTAGAGACACAAGTAGTAGAAATGATTATTTCAGAAATATAAATCAAAACAGTAGCTTTTAAATATTTAATGAAAACAACTCTTCAATTAATTATTATCTACATTCACACAACCCATCTTTATAATCGGGTGAAAAATCACAAAAAAAAAGAGAGAAAAAAGAAAAAGAAAGGAAGAAAGGAAAATACGGTGTACTTGGTGACTACGGATTAGAAATTAGAGCTATCCCCAAGAGGAGCTATGGCACCAAAGAACTTGGTTAAAATAGTTCTATTAGTGAAAAAGTAGTTTCATTTAGTTGTCTTCAATTAGAAGTATGTTATGTGCTGGGCGGTGGTGGCGCACGCCTTTAATCCCAGCACTCGGGAGGCAGAGGCAGGCGGATCTCTGTGAGTTCGAGGAACAGACCAAGTGAGTTCCAGGAAAGGCGCAAAGCTACACGGAGAAACCTTGTCTCGAAAAAAAAAAAAAAAAAAAGTATGTTATGTGAATAAAATGACAACTGATGTTTCATTTCAACACTTAATCATGTAGATCCATTTCAATAATCTACAGGTACACTGGTAACACAAGGATAATTTCAGGATTTAGCATAGTGAACATATATTTTTAGCAGGCAATGAGACAACTACCCTAAAGCCTTCAGGTCATCAAATATCTAAGAAAAGAGATGAAAAGGTTTTACACAGACTGTTGTAATGCATGGATGAACTCACAATCAAGCCAGAGAAACTCTCTCAGACTGAGGGAAAATGTGAGCAGCCTCTGAAGTCTGACTTGCTCTGTGGTCTTTGTTCTAGAGACTCAGCTTGCTTCGGATTGTCTGCTGTGGTGATTATTTTTATTGAGCTAATTTATTGAGCTAAAATACCTAAGGGATTACTAAAGCATGCCAGGAGTGATGGCATTTCAGTTGACTGCTAGATCCTGGGTGTTCTAACCTAACAGATGAACCATATGAAACCATGAGACAAGTCTTTTCTTCCTTCAATTAAATTGTCTCATGGGTAATTTGGGCAAAGCCATGAAATGACAATCAATATAATGGGAAAATACCAGAAAATACTAACAAAATTAAAACTGGTGTATTTGTATTATTAAAATAAAAATAGTTTCAAGACTCCAGAGAGTTCTAAATGTTACCTATTAAACTCTAAAATGTACGCATGCAGTCTACTGAGCTCCAAGGGGTTTGGGCTGGCCCACCGCCGCAGCTCTGCCATCTGTAGCCCACACAGCTTGTCCTCCAGACTTAAGCTGGAAATCACATCTGCTGCTGTCCTTCCTAGATGCCCCAGAGCTCTGGGTTCTCTAATGCAATAGAGGCTTCACCTTCAACAATGACCTCCTCGAAGGGCCTCTCTGTAGGGATTCCAAACCTGCCACAAGGTGCCAAATTTAAGTTGCTTAACATGGCTCCCCATTCTTGTATCTTCTATGCTTCCAAAACCAATATCATGTGGATTACTCTTAGATTGGCAAGTTTGGCTACCAGCATAAGGTGTAGCCTTGGCTTCCTTCTTAGCTTCTGGGAATTAACTCCCAAGGAAACACTTTCTGTTACCCCGGTGAAGCACAGGTTTCAGCTCAATGGTGCTGAACGCCTATGACAGCTGGTTTTCCAGTCCGAGCTTGACCTGTATTCTATCAGCACAGTGAAGCCCAACGCATTTCACTTCAGTGGTACTAGTCTCTAGTTAATCACAGCTGATCCTTTAGCCTCAGATCATCAGCACACACAGATTCTCAATGCAAATTTTGCTTCCAGAGGCCATATTTCGCTCAGCATTTTTATCTTCCAAGTTCCTACAAGAACAGCTCATGAAGCTTAGAACACTCAGTGACTTTTACAACCCAAAGTTCTAAATGTTTTTATAATCCTCCAACAGAATATTTGAAAGACATAAAGGACTGCATGGTCAGGTATATTGTAGGACAAAGTGCTAAACTGTCTTATTAATAAAACCCAGAGCCAGATATTGGGGTTAAAACCAAGAGATCAGAAAAGCAGAAAGAAGCCAGCCATGTTCTCATCACTTGGAGATCTTCAGCCAAAAAGATCTACTTCCTGTGTACCCACGCCTATATACCTTTCTGTTCTGCCATCTCATTTCCCCTTTTCACCCAGCTGCATCGCTTCCTCTTCCTGTCCAGCTCTGTCACTTCCTGTGTGTCTGTACAGACCTCCAGACCTTTATGGTTAGTGCTGGGATTGAAGGTATGTACCACCATGCCTGGCTCTGTTCCCAGTGTGGTCTTGAACTCACAGAGATCCAGACAGATCTCTGCTTTCTGAGTGATGAGATTAAAGGCATGTGATACCATTGCCTGACCTCTATGTTTACTATAGTGGCTGACTTTTTCCTCTGACCCTCAGTTAAACTTTATTGGGGTACACAGATATCACCACAGTACATCATAGAAATACCCCATTGCTCCAATACCTATTTCTGCTCTAACTAATTTTATCTCTGTTGCTGTGATAAAACACTGGCCCAAAGCAACTTAGGGCAGGGAAGGGTTTATTTTACCTTACAGGTCACAGTCTATCATTGAGGGAAGTCAGGGTAGGTACTCAAGCAGGAACTTGGAGCAGGAATCACAGAGGAATGTTGCCTGCTGCCTCAGTCACGGGCTCATGTTTAGCTAATTTTCTAATCAACCCAGATATCTGCACAGGGAGTGGTACTGCCTGCATTAGACTGAGCCCTCCTAAGTCAATTAATATTCAAAACAATATTCCACAGACTAATCTTATTTACACCACTCCTCAATCAATGATTTTCTCTAAGATGACTCCAGACTGTCAAATTGCCAATGAGAGTTAACTAAGACAATATGAAAAAAAATCTAATAAGTCATGAGAAGAAACAGACAAGTATATTATACAATCAAATATTTTCCTGAATAATTAATAACTCAAGTAGATGGAAAACCTAAAAACATACATAGCTCTTGAACATGGCAATTAACACCCGAGGTATGGGACACCTAAAGAACACAGCAACATTTTCGAAAGCCTAGTGAGTTTGAAAATGTACAGGTCTCCGTTTTAAATGTGTTATATGTTAGGTCAAGTGTCAAATGTCTTGCAAATGTCAAATACTTTGCAAGAATTGGCATCATACAGACCACACCATGTTCTCTTATCTAAATGCAAGTGAGTGAGGCTTTCGCAGGTAGTAAATATTTTGGAATATATGTGGCAGGAAGCCATCATGTCAATCCACTGTCATTATCTGGCACAACCAGGCAAAATTAGAAACAATTATTTTCTGGTAACAAAATTGATATATATATATATATATATATATATATATATATATATATGGTGTGTATAAGATGTTCAGAATGTGTGGTAAATGTAAATCAATTGCTTAGCCCCCTAACAAATTAACTTGGTACATTTAGGAAATGTGTGTGTGTGTGTGTGTGTGTGTGTGTGTGTGTGTGTGTGTGTGTGTGTTAGCAAAGTGGACATAAATATTTAGAAAGCAGCTAGACAGGCACATCATGTCCCTTTAGCAGATCAACATCAGTAGCTTCCCTACTCGGGCCTAAGATCTACAAACTTTTGACTGGCTTTTGGTACCAGAAGCAAATTTACTCCTATGAAGCCTCACATCCAATCGGAAAGCAGTTGGTTACCCCCAAGGAGTCTTGCTACTGTTATACCAGTAGGCTAGCTCCTCCAGCCTGGTTAGTTGGTATTGCACACAGGATCCACCAGAAAACTGTTGACCATGATTTCTTCCAACAGGTTGCATTGCACCTGCTGGCCAGCAAGGAAGATGCTTTCTGCTGGTGTTCATGGCTCTCAGCTGGTGAGAGACATTAACCAGATGCCACACAAAACATACCTTTATCTGGTTTTATTTTCTTGTTAGTTCTGTTTGTTGACACAGGGTCTTACTCTGTAGCCCAGGCTATCCCAGATGGAACTTAGTAGATAGTCTACACTAGCCTCAGACTCCCAACAATTCCCCTGCTTCAACCTCCCAACTGCTGAGTTAACACTCAGAAACAGACATTTTTTTTATGCTGTAATTTCAAATTGTTCACAAAATTTTGTTTAAGCAGAAAAATATGAGCACTTTTTTTTCCTTTTTAATATTCGTGCTGCATCACATCCCTCTTACTGGACTAAGGGAGTATCTGGCTTCCCAAGGGCCATTAATATTTGAGTCAACTCAGTGCATTATAGAACCAGAAACACAGTTAAACTTAGCACAGAATGGGGAGGGGTGTGAAAATTTACACCAGATGCTAGGAAAAGAGTCTTGGGATGTAGCTTTCTTGTTGGTGAAATAAGGGTTATGCATGCATGGATTTGGGATAATAGAATTATGTAAAAACACATGGCATTATGTAAAAGCGCACAAAGTTTTTCAAATTGCTTTAAGAGCAGGGAATTGAGGTGATATCTTTCCCCCAAAATGGCCTTTCCTGAGCTCTTCAAAGATGTGTAACTCCAAGCAGCTTCCCTAGAGGACACATGGTTGTCAAGGAGACAATGAGGGCCCTCCTCCTCTACCCTCAGAGCTGAAACCAGCAGGACTGGTTTGGGAGCAATGTGGGAACACTACCGTCAGCCTTCCTGGTGCTGGCAGTGAACACCAAGCCGTAATCTAGTGCACTGAAAAAGAAGAGAAAAAGAACACACAAACACACCCAACACATGCACACACAAGCACAACAGACGCATATATATATGCACACATATATACACATGCACACACAAATACAACATACACATATATACGCACACATATATACACATGCACATACAAACACAAACACAACAGACACATATACACACACATATATACACATGCACACACAAACACAACAGACACATATATACGCACACATATATACACATGCACACACAAGCACAACAGACGCATATATACACACACATATATACACATGCACATACAAGCACAACAGAAGCATATATACACACATATACATACATATATATATACACACATACACACACACTCACATAGACACACATACACACATATATATATACACATGCACACACACTCACATAGACACACACACACACACACACACACACACACACACACACCAATACAATGGCATTAGGAACATGAAGGAAACTCTTTAACCACCTACGTACTTAGCTAAAATTTAAATCAAATACTACCTTTAGATCAAATAAAGATCAAATAAATCTAAAATAGATCAAACACTATCTTTAGAAAAGCCATTTATTTCTTCTAAGCTCCAATAAGGGAAAAGATATTACCTATCTGAAATAATTTAATTTCTCTACAAAAAAAGGTTGTTAGTAATTTTTAAAAACACGTTATAAAAGGATTGTTTAAATTCTTTAAGAAAGTTGCATATCAGTGTATTTATTGTTACCTTTTTCAGTCAATAAATCCAGTAATGCACACAGCAAGATAAGCACAAGCCAAAACTTGAGAATGCTCAAAACATAAATAGAAATATGTAATCCAACATTTTAAAAAAAGAAGAACCTCTTCTTTTTCATCACCATGCCTATTTATATTACTAAGTAAAACAAATTGATTCAACTAGAGCTGAAAAAGTAACTAAAAGCAAAAAATACAAGCCGGTATAAAGACCATAGTCTGATAACTGTTTAGATCAGTACAAATATTAGTCTTCCTTTTTTCCTATAGTCCTGTTAAATTCTAAACACAGCTACTTTAGTTAGAAAGTTTGTTGTGACATCTTCAATGTTTATTATGATGCCCTGTATCCTTCAGAGAAAATACAAATAGAAACAAGAGGATATAAATGCCAAAATTATTAGTAGGTTTTCTGTACCCTGATAATAGATTTCCCCACCAATGCAGTAAGCCAGATCAAGCTGAACTGAATAAGTATAACAACAGGTTTATTTGAGCAATGCAACTCCTGGGCAGGTTCTCCAGTCCCAAAAATCGAGGTTGGAGAAATGGAGAAGACACATGCCTGAACTAAAGCAGGGAGATGTTATACATATAGCCTGTAGGTGAGGGGTGATGATGTGTCCACCACATTCTGGGTTTATGCAGGAATGCTTAGGCGGGGGCGTGGACTGCTGGTCGCAACAGGAGAAATTGCAATAATCACCAGGAATGTGGAACTGGCTTTTTGTTGCCTTTTATTTGTCGGGGATATTCTGAGAGGGCAGGGTTTGGAGAGAGAGAGAGAGAGAGAGAGAGAGAGAGAGAGAGAGAGAGAG
>CABHPR010158158.1:0-39514 GCA_902168415.1 Peromyscus melanophrys | reverse complement strand
ACACACACACACACACACACACACACACACACACACACACACACACATATTCTTGTACATCAAGGGGAGGGGCTTGATGAGGAGATCTCATTTAGAATTGAATACTTCAAAGTCTCTCACACTCTGTACTTTGTCCAGTTGTGGGCCTCTTTATTACCGTCTACTGAAACAATAAGTTTCTATGATGTGTGTTGAGTGAGGAAGTGATCTATGAGTGTAAACATATTTCTTTACAAGTCATTTTATTTCAATATTCTTTTATCTGAATTATAGTAGTAGGTTTTCCATAGCCCCATGGATTATCTAATATCAGGTACCTTTCCATTTCAGCAGTTTTGTTTGCTAGTTCCATCTCTTAGAGTGGACCTTGAATCCAATAAACATGTGACTGGTTACTCACATAAATTTTGTGACACTGGTATACCAGTATATTTTATAGGCAAGTCACTGCAGTTCTAATGATTTGCAATATGTGATATAATGGTCAGGTTTCTCTTCTAAAAACTTTTCAAATACCTTATAGTACCATGACCACCAGTCAGTAGAGGTGCAAAAGAGTCAAGGGCAAAAATTAAGCTAATTCAGTGGCCTCTACAGAAAACCACAATCAATAAAAATGCATTATTGTGGAGCCCAGTCTCATATGACATATCTAAAAAACATTCATGCCCATAAGGCTAAGGGAAAATTGTGGAAAAGGGCACAGAAAGATTATAAGAGCCAGAGTATTGGGGAGTGAATTGTGAGATTGTATCTCCCAGTAATATCAGAAACTATATCAATAAACTCTCACCATATTACTGCCCAAACATGACATGAACAAGGTGACACCAAAGAACATGCCAAATTGGATGGAGAAAAATCCATGATGCCTCAACCCTCCACAAAGAACTATGGGGATCAGGAAAGCAGAGAATAGGAGAGGTAGCATTACCCAGGAAAGTACTCAGCAGTGCCAAAAGTCAGCTGTGAAAGCCTACGTTCATGTAGCATTTTAAGGACTAAATAAGTTAGATTTATGTATATGCATACAATCGTTGTTAGTGAAAAAGAGACTGGGAATTTGAAGGAGAGGGGAAAGGAGTATATTGAAGGTTTTGGAGGGAGAAAGGGGAATTAAAGCATAGTCTCAGAAATAAAAATAAACATCTGGTCTCTAGCAAACTAAAAGTCCTAAAAATGATGAATTTTTCCATATATACCATCTACCAAAGTTAATCCGATCAAACAAGTAACATATTCCCCCAACCTCTAGTGAAATAAAAGAAGTAATTAAAAATCTCACAACTAAACAACAACAACAACAACATCAACAACAACAACAGCAAAATAAAAGACAACAAAGAAAAAATATCCAGCCTGATGGGAAAGGGAGCACTATGAAAATATGAGTGCCTGCTCTCAGAAACCTGGGAGTAGATTTGAAATTGCTCAGAACCTATTCCATGAGCCTAGGAGAAAAGCAAATACTATTATTTTGGTAAAGAAAACTTAGCAATAAAATGACTCCTAATGACATTCTGGTATATACTCACAGATCAGTAACTCACTCAATCCATCTCAGAAAAGCTTCTTGCAGTAGATGGTAATTAACACGGAGACACATAATTGGACAATGTGCGGTGAGTGAGTGACTTTGGATCTCTCAACTCTAAATGGGATGTCTTCATCAATCCTCTTCCATCAAGTCTCAGGGATCTATGCAGAAGAGGAGGCAGAAAGAGTGTAAGAGCCAGATAGCATAGATGATTCCATGGAAGCTCTGTCTTCCAAGCTCACAGGATGGATGCACATATGAAATCAGATAGAATGTGGCAGCAAACAACAGGCCTGTGGAAGTTCAATTCAATGGCATCCAGGCACTGAATGTGGTAAGTAAACACAAGCTCCCTGCCAAAATGAAGGAGCTGTCTGCAATTGATACCCACAAGCAAAGAAAAAAATCTATTTTCTGAAGAGAAGTTTTATTGCACTTATTAATCATTCTTCAGGGTAATCCCCATTGGCATACATCCTTTATCAACACAAAATGATCTCAGTGGTATTTTAGATAAGCTTTGGCTTATATATGTTGCTTTGTATTTTTGTGTTTTGGAAAAGCTTGTGTGTTGTTGTTGTTTGTTTGTTTTTAAATAGATGGTGGATGTCAGTTGGGACAATCTGAGAGAAACTGGAGATGGGGAAACATGAATGAAATTTATTGTGTACAAAATTTTAAATAAAAGATAAATAGATGTCAGACTTCTTAGAAACCAAGTAAAGCCAACTTGCTAATGGTGAGTAATGTCTTTGATATATGGCTTTATCAGTTTTGCAAGCATTTTACTGAGAATTTTTTCATCTGTGTCCATCATGGCTAGAGGCCTGTAGTTTTCCTTTTCTTTTGTGTTGTTGGGTGGTTTTGGTATTACAGTAATACTGGTTGTGCAGAAGGATCCTGATATTAATGCTCTCTCTTTCTATTAATTCAAATAATGTAAGAAGTGCTGGTTGTGAATCTGCTTTGAAAGTGTGGTAAACTCTAGCTGTGAATCCACATGGACCTGCATTGTTTATTATTTATCATTAATTATTATTATAGTCTTAAGGATTTTAAGACTGCTTTGAGGTTTGTTATGAGTCTGTTTGAGTTGATAAACTCTTCTTGGTTTAAATTTTCTTGACTCTAGAAAATCATTAAATTCTTTTGGATTTTCTTACTTAATGGAGTATAGGCTTTTAAAGTATTCTCTGAAAATTTTCTGAATTTCCTTGGTGTGTATTGTAATATTTCCTGTTTGTTCATGATTCTGTTCATTTTGGTCTCTTTGTTATTTTTTAGATTAAGTATGGAAAGCATCTGCTGATCTAAACTTCACAAAGAACTAGCTCTCCCATTCACTGATTCTTTGTATTGTTTCCTGTAGCTGAAAATTTTCCTGTGCCCACCCGGGTCTCATGTCCTCATGGTCCCGCAGCTGCTCAGACCCAAATGAATACACAGAGGCTTATATTAATTATGAACTGTATGGCCTATTGGCTCAGGCTTCTTGCTAGCTAGTTCATATATCTTAAATTAGCCCATAACTATTAATCTATGTATTGCCACATGTTCCATGGCTTTACCTGTGTCCCATTACATGTTGCTCTTTGGGCAGCTGGCCTGCATGTCTCTCTTCTGCCTTTCTCCTTCCTCCTCCCTAGTTAGAATGTCCCACCTAACCCTATTCTGCTTCACCATTGGCCAAACAGCTTTATTTATCAACCAATCAGAGCAACATATTTTCACAGCATACAAAAAGACATTTCCCATCACTTACCCTTTTCTTTCTAAACAAAAGGAAGGTTTTAACTTTAACCTAGTAAAATTACAAAATCAAAGAAAATATTCTATCTATCCTATATTTGTGGGTCTAAAGTTTCATATCTAATTTATGTTTTATCATAAGTTACAGTTTTCTTTATTTCTGTTTCATTCATTTCTGCTGTAATTCTTATTGTTTCTTCCCATCTACTGGATTTCCATTTGGCTTCTTCTTTTCTGCAAATTCTTGAGTTGTATAATGACTCATTTATGTGTGCTTTCTGTTCTTTAATGCAGATGCTGGGAGCTACACAATTTCCTCTCATGACTACTGTTTATGCGTTTGGGGGTTTTTGTTGTGCTTATCTTCATTTTTGCTTATTTCCAGGATGCTTTTTTATTTCTTTTCAGATTTCTTTTTTGACCCAATCATCATTCAGTAAGCTTTTGGTTAATTTCCACAAGTTTGAATGAATACTTTTATTGTAGCTAGGCAGTATACATAGGATTATTTCAGTTTTTCTGAATTTGTTAAGAAGAGTTTTGTATTAAAAAAAGTGGTCCATTTTAGAGAACATTTTTTTTTGGTACTGAGTAAAATGCATATTCTTTATTGTCTAGGTGGAATACCTGCTAGATCCATTTGGTGTACATTGATATTTAATTCTATGTGTATGTTTATTTACTTTGTGTCCAGATACATGTCTATTGAAGGAAGTGGAGTATTGAAATAACATAATGCTACTGAATTTGGGTTCATCTCTGCCTTTAAGTCCAGTGGTATGCACTTATGAACTTATGTGTACCTGAGTTTGCTGCATATATGTTTAAGATTATAATGTATTTTTACTTTATTATTATCCTTATTAAAATAAATTACTCTTCTTTATCTCCTGTGGTTAGTCTTTGTTTGAAATCTATGTTGTTTGACATTAGACTAGTAACATCTACTTGTTTCCTGGTCCCATTTACTTGGAATACATTTCTCATATTTTTATTAAAATGTTGTTGACTGGGCGTTGGTGGCGCATGCCTTTAATCCCAGCACTCGGGAGGCAGAGGCAGGCGGATCTCTCTGAGTTTGAGGCCAGCCTGGGCTACCAAGTGAGCTCCAGGAAAGGCGCAAAGCTACACAGAGAAACCCTGTCTCGAAAAACCAAAAAAAAAAAAAAAAAAGATGTTGTCTATATTTGACAGTAAGATTAGTTACTTGTAGGCAACAGAAAGATGGATTTTGTTTCTAACCCCACTTAATTCACCTGTGCATTTTGGTTGGGGAAGTGAGAATGTTAATATTTAAAGTTATTATTGTGTGGTCTGTGTTGATTGCTGACAATTTGTTTTTTGTCCCCCTACAATTGTGTTCTTAGTCTTATTTTGTATTTCTGTAGGTATAATGTCATTTATTCACTTACTATAGTCTGTTAGCTCTGTTTATTTCATTCCTCAAACTTAAGTATTGCTTCCGGATTTCCCTGTAAGTCTGGTTTGCTGGACATGAAGAATAGTAGCATGCTTATATCATATAACTTTTTGTTTCTCCTTCAAGTACAGCCCATAGTTTTGCTGGGTAGAGTACTCTGGTCTGGCATTCATGCTGTTTTAGAATATGAAGTACTTGATGACATTCATGCTATCTTAGAATATGAACTACTTGACTGCAGGATATTCTTATTTTTGAATTTTCCAATGAGAGAACAGCTAATATTGTGATGGGTTTTCATTCATGTATGTTTTATGGATTTTTTTCTTGAGATTTCAGCCTCTTTTTTGACCTGTATATTTGGGGTTCTAATCATTATATGCTATGGGCAATTTCCTTTTTGGTCCTATTTTATGTTCTTTGTGAATAACTAAGTAAACATTGGTGCAAGAGAGTTGTCAGGATCCAAGACTATGAGAGTGGAGATTACATGGTGTCCATTATTCTGAGGAGCCCATCATGCAAACTCTTTCATGAAATATGTGTTCATGAGTAAGACTGTGATTGTAGAGACAGCAAGCACTGGCTTATTCTGGAGGAACACATCAAATCCAGTACAGGTACCTTGAGCTCAAATCTATGCCTGGAAATATGAACACGGCACTAGTGTGTGATGTTCTGAGGACTGCACCAGCGAGAGCAGGTACATGCTCTGCACATAAAGAGCTATGCCTAGAACTGTGGAGACCTCAGGTAGAGCAATGCATACACTGAACTCATCTGGAATAGCCAATGTAGACATTGTGTGAGAGAAGACAGGCCAGAGAGTATGGAGATGGTGTTGGTGGCCAAGGTTCAGTGAGTTTCATCAGAACAAGTGCCTTATGTTTGTGTGAAGAGCTAGGCTTTGGAGAGTTCGGTTATGGAAGGAATGTGTGAATGCGGGGGAAGTCAGCTGGGAAAGCTGGAACAGGACCTTCCTCACCTGAACTATCCCACTGAACTATGGGAGAGGCTCTGGCAGGTAAGGTTCTGTGGAGATCTCCTGGAAATTCTGGAAGATGTATGGATTCTGGGCCAAAAAATTACTATGAAAAACCAGTTCAGGAGCCATGGCAGGGATAAGCTTCAGGGAAGCATCATCATGCAAATCTGATTTGGTATCTATGCATCCAGAACAAGGCCCAGGAGTGTCAGGAGGACCAGGTCAGCTGGATTCTAGAGGAACTCAGCAGGAACATGTGGCACAGCAGTACAACCACCTGAAGCAGGGCCAGAGATTCTGCATGTGGCAAACACAAGGAAACTTTGGGAAGCTTCATTAGTCCAAGTGGTGTGTGCTCTATATAGTCAGAGCCAGCCCTTGGAGTATGGTGATGGTACCAGTGGGCATGCTTCTGGTGGAACTCACCAGGAAAGACAGTGAGTGGCTTGTATCTCCAAACTGGATCTAGTAGTGCAGGGATGTTGTTAGAATGCATGCTCCTAGGGAACTCATCAGGAGAAACGTGTTCCTGAATTTTGCATCTGGAGCTATACCTAGGAATGTAGAGATAGCATTGATGGGCTTGATACCAGAGGAAACACTAGAGAAATCCAGTGGAGTAACTGTGGTACCTGAATAAGAGCTGGTGCTGTGGGAATGGTGATGACATTCCAGGTTCTGGGGAGTTTGCCATACAAAGCTGGTAAGATCTGAGCCTGTAGAGATAGGCCTGGGACTCTTGAAATAACAGAGTGATATGTGGTTTCAGTAACACTCAAAAGGGAATGGTGGTGAAGGAAACCTGTGTCTGGAGCTAGACCTATGTGTTTGGGTAAGGTGCAGGCAAACATCAAGAGTCCAACTGGTGTGTGATCTGTATATCTACATCTTTAGGCTTAGATTGTGATGACAGGTGAGGTTTTTTGGAGAATAATTGGCAGAGCTTATGTAGGAGGACTGGGTTCTAGGAGAACTAACACGAAAATCAGTACAGGAGCATCAGAAGGCAAGATTCTGGGGAGCAACATCAGGCAAATTTAACATGTGATCTCTGAATTTACAGCTAGTCCATGAGCTGTGCAGATGGTGCGGGCACTCTTGCTTCTGGGGGAACTCAATAGAAGCCGGCACAGGAACTGTGTGACAGGAACAAGGTCACAGAGTGTGAGATGTTCCTGGAGTGTCAGGATATTTGTAAATCACCAGATAAAAGCAGGATATTATGTGAGCTTACACAGCAACATGTAGAGACATGAAAAGGGATCTCAGCATTTTGAGTATTCAAAAGGAAAGTTAATATAAGAAATGCATGAACAGACCTAAGCCAGAGAGTCTAAGAATGATGAATGCCTCCAATTAGCTAGGTTCTGGTAAACTTCTTCAGGAAAGCCATCTTCCTGTGCATCAAAGCTAGGTCTTGAAATGTGTTCACATGGCAGACAGGTTTAGTTCCTGTATAACTCATGAAGAAAACCCAGTTCAGGAATGTGTGACCTTAGCTATTCTGGGAGGTTTGTGGTTGGTTCTGGTAGGCAAGGATCTGTCAAGCATATCAGGTATTGTGTGTGCATTATCTGTTTATATAAGGCAACACATGAAAGTGTAGAGAATGTGCATGTCAGCTGATTTCAGGGGCTCACAAGTAAAAGATTCTTCAATCACTGTGTGACAGGAGCTACACATTGCATGGTAATAGTGGTGCTATTAGGTAAGATTTGGCAATGCTCATCAAGCAAAGCATATCCATAATCTACTGGTTCCACCCTAGTACTTAGAACATGTAGGTGGCGAGGCAAAAGAGGTACAGGAGGATTCACAAGTGAAAGCTGGTGAAGGGACTGTATGACCAGTGTTTAGCTATAGTTAGGGGATGGCTCTGGTCGACAAGGTTCTGGGGCACATACAAGACCAAGCCAGTACAATCATTGTGTATCTGGTGCTAGACCTGGGTGGGAAGAGACAACATGTATGGTATTTATTATGGGACTCTGACTCAGGAAATCTAAAGTAGGGAGTGCATGAAGAAAGCTGGACAAGAGACATGCAGATTATGAACCCAGGTGTGTGTTTAGAGAGCATTATCAGTGAGTCAGGTGGTGGATCCCTATGTTGATTGTTAGGCCTTGAAAAGTGGAGTGGTATAGATAAAACTGACTATAGGAGAACTGATCGAGTAAATGCAGTACACAATTTAATAAGCCATATGGAAACTTACTAATGTAGGAATGTCTTATAATGTATACACATATGAAAAATAAAAATTGAGTCACAAAATTAGTGGTGAGACAATGACCTAACGAGAGATCTTCTGAGACCAAGTGAAACTTTCAGTCCACTATAAATGGATTTTCAGACAGAGGGGCTCTATAGAAACCCCCAAACAACTCAGGATATTGCCAAGGATTTTAGTTTCCCTCCAAAAATTGATATCAATACTCAAATGATGAAGACAACAGTTAACTATCTCAATGAATATGAATAAGTCGAGCTGGTGCCTAAGTGGACTCTTCCCTGCTAGAGTCCAAGGTACCTGATTGTACTCTGGTAAAAAACTGAGGAGAAGAGTAACCACAAACCCAGGCATAAAATCTTGTGATCAACTGTGTTACCTGACTGAATGATTCACTTCTGTGATAGTGGCACAAACATCGAGGGACAACTGACTACCACCTGAATGAATTTAAGGTCCATTTTGTGAGATGGAACCCATACTTCATATTGTTCATGTGGCCAAGAACCTGAGACTAGATAGATCTAGGTACTAGGGAAAAATCAAATAATACTGTCCTGCTTAAGAAATATAGCTATAAAATTATTCCTAAGGACATTGTGCTATACCCACAGGCTGGTTCAGCTATCATCAGATAAGTTTCCACTTGCAGTAGATAGGAACTAATATTGAGACCCACAACTTAACAATGTGCAGAAAGTGAGAGATTTGACAACAGTCAGTCTTAAATCAGATTTCTTCTTCAGACCCCTCCCCTCAGGACTTAGGTATCTTGGGAAAGAAGAAGTAGAACTATTGTAAAAGCCAGAAGAGATGGAGAATATCAAGGATACAAGTCCTTCTAAACACAGCAGGGTAGATGCACATCTGAACTCACAAGAGATCTGACAACATGAAGAGGACCAGCGCAGGTTCAATACGGACAGAGTCCCAGCACTGACAGTGAGAAGTGAACACTGTCTACCACTCCTAACCAAGAAGCTGTCTTCAATTGACAGCTGCTTGGAAAGGAAATTTAGTTTTACCCATAGACTCTCAATGGCTATACAAACCACGCTGAAGTGTAGGCACCATGTACAGGAGTAGACAGCCAACACAAAACAAACTCAATGGTGTTTTTTAAGACTTCCCCCATTTGGCCTTTTTGGGCATTTGTCAATTATTTGTACATTATGGTTACTTTTTGTGTGTTTTTATGGTTTTAGGGTATCATATGTGTGTGAGTGTATGTGTGTGTTTCTTGTACTATTTTGTTGCTTATTTCTTCTGTTTTTTTTTATTCTGTCTAGTTTGCTTCTTTATATTACTTTTGGTTTCAAAAGAGACAAATAGCTGGGTGGTGGTGGCACTCATCTTTAATCCCAGCACTCAGGATGTACAGCCAGGCAGATCTCTGTGAGTGCAATGCCAGTGTGGTCTACAGAGCAAGATCCAGGACAGTCACCAAAACTATACAAAGAAACCCTGTCTTGAAAAACCGAGAGAGAGAGAGAGAGAGAGAGAGAGAGAGAGAGAGAGAGAGAGAGAGAATAATGAAGGCATGAAGTTGGATGGCTAGGGAGGTGAGGAAGACCTGGGAGCAGGTGAGGGAGGAGAATTATATTTAGAATATATGGCATGGGTTTTGAATAAAAAATGAAACAATAGGATGCCAGTCCAGGAGGTGTATGACCAAAGCTTGGCCTTGGAGTATGCAAATGGTTCTGGCAGTTGAGGTTGTATAGAGTTTAACAAAATATCAGGTATGTAGCCTGCTAATAAGGAATTAGATAGGACTAGAAGAGTCGAGATAGCATGTGTAAGATTGGCTACACAGATACAGTAGGAAAGCAGTGGAGGAAGTTTGTCTTCAGAGATATGGAGCAGAATTTAGGGATAACTCTGCAGGTGGGCTTCTGACAAGAGTCATAAGGAAATCCAGTGAGTGATTCACAGATAACCCATGGAGTGTGCAGATGGAACAGGTGGGCATAGGTTTGTGAACTGACAGGAAGACAGGTACAAGATCTGCATGAATGTACAAATGTATGGAAGTGTGGGGATGGTACAGATGGGCTTGCGTCTGGGAAAATTCAACAGACAAAGCCAGGTCAGGTGGAGAGATAGGAACCAAGCCCATGAGTGTGGTGTTTGTGCTGTCAGGCAAGGATCTTATTCACTCCATCTGAAATATGAGCATACACTCTTTGCCAGGCTTTGGAGTAGGGATTTCTCACAGGTGGTCTTGCTTCTGGGGTTACTTGACAGGAAAAGCCAGTGCAAGAGTTGCATGCTCAGAGCTAAGCATGGAATGACGGGTGGTGCTAGAAGGCCAGGTTACAGGGAAATCATGCCAAACACCAGTGCCTGTGGTTCACATCTGGACATAAGCCTGGTAATGAGGAGATGGCTCAACTGGACTTGATATTGGAGGAACAAAATGGGGAAAGTCAGTTCAGGACCTGCTATGGTTGGTTTTGGACATGGTGCTAGTGGTGAAGTTCTGTGGAGCATTAACAAGCCAAGAAGAGGTGTAATCTGTGTATCCAAATTGGAATGTGGAGAAGGCCCAGGTGGTCTTCTTTTTTTTTTTTTTTTTGGTTTTTCGAGACAGGGTTTCTCTGTGTAGCTTTGCGCCTTTCCTGGAACTCACTTGGTAGTCCAGGCTGGCCTCGAACTCACAGAGATCCGCCTGGCTCTGCCTCCCGAGGGCTGGGATTAAAGGCGTGCGCCACCACCGCCCGGTCCAGGTGGTCTTCTTATTAGTGGAATTAATCAGGGAAACAAGTACAGGTGCTGGCTGAGCATAGAAAATATGGAAATATGGAGGTACAAACTTCACTTGAAGGTTAGGTACACTGCAGCCCACAATTCAGAGTATATGCAATATGTACATCCAGAGCTTTATGGGGCAAGTAGAGATGGTGTACAGCACTTGGTTCTGGAGTTATCAGCAGTGAAATCCAGTTTAGAAAATGTGTGATCAGTGCCAGGACAGAAATTACAAGATCATTACAGTGCTCTGAACTTCTCTTGAAGTTCATCTCAAAAACCAGTGAGGTATCTGTGCATTGAGAGAAAAACCCTGGAGAGTAGAAATTGGGCAGGCAGGATTCACTATTGCAGAACTCATGAGAAACCATGTCAAGATTTGAATCACCAGCAACAGGAATGGCAGTGTCAGGATAGTGTAGGTAGGTGATGTTGTGGCAAATCACCAGACAAACTCTGTGCATGAAATTCACACCTGGAGATAGGCCTGTGACTGTGGAGACAGCATGTGGGGCCTTGATGATGGAGAACTCACCTTAGAAACCCAGTGATAGAAGTATTCAATGAGAGTTGGGATATAGTATATAGAGATAGTGCAGGCAGTGTGGGGGTGTTAGTGTTGATCTTTCCCCGGAAAAGCCAGTGAACAATTAGGGCTTCTAGAGCTAGACCTGGAAGTGTGATGGTGGTATACACATGATTGTTTCTGTTAGAATTCTCCATGGAAAACAGATGAAAGAGTTGTGTTATAGGAGCCAGGCCCGGAAGTGCAGCGATGCCTCTGATAGGCAATGACTTTGGGCTCAACAGACAAAGTCACCTCACATTGTGTACACCCAGACATAGGTCTGGATTGTGACAATGACACAGACCAGTTTGTTTTTGTGGAAATGACCAGGAAACAGCAGTACAGGAGATATGTCAGGGAGTATGGAATTGGCTCTGGTAGGTGAGGCGCTTTGGAGTTCACTAGACAAGGCTATCACCCACTCCCCCATGAGTATATTCAGAGCTGGGTCTGAAAGTGTGGCCATGACAAGAACAGGTGTGGCTTCAACTGAGAATGTACTAGTAAGGTAATATGCTCGAATACTTTTTTCCACATTAAGTGAGATTATCTGTAAAAATATACCCTTTTTGGAGGTTTATCAATGGGTGAAGGGTGTTCTGCAGATCCACTTATGAATAGAGGGGAACTTGTGAAGGAAGCTGATTCAGAAACTAGGAGAACATTGTCAGGAATGGGAATGTGGAAGTGGGTCTGGTGCATGTGATTCTTTGGATCTCACTGTACAGAACATGTGAGGTTTGGCTCAGTGATAGGTCATGTCAATTTTTGAAGGACCAGGCTCACTTACACTGAAAGTGGAAGGATTAAAGGAGGTAAGGATAGAAGCTGAGATTTGGCACCATGAGATAGGATCATAAACCCTGCAGAGATCTAGGAGGGGCTATTGAAAAAGGTACAGCCTCATGTGCATGGTGACTAGGTGTTTGGAAGGGTCTGCACTTGGCTGTGTGGTATGCTTTGATCTAACAAGAGGGAGATATTTTTCCCACCCCTTTGTCATTGTTATAAATAGCCCTTTTGAAGAGACAGAAGAGGCCATTGGGTATTGAACCAGGTCTTCAAAAAGCAATCCTGTGTTTCTGTCTCATCTCTGCAATCTTTCTATTTAAAAATTTACTTTCCTCTCTTCTGCTCATAGAAACCATTGTAAAAGGTGGGAACTGGCCTCCCACAGATGGTGCCCTGAGCAGGGACATAGGTTCAGGGACCCTTCCACAAGTGATGCAGAAGTAGGGATTTGGGTGTGGAGGAACTTAAGTGAGAGTAGGAAAGTAGCCTGTGAGAAGCAGTTGAACATGTCTGGTTTTGTAATAAAAGTGAAGGTGGGGGTATTTTATTCTGTGGGAGCAACAATTGTATACAGAAAGGATTAGGCTGCAGCAAATATCTCTCTTTGTCTAGCTTTTTTTCCTTCTTTTTCTCTTAATTTCTGCTTATCAAATTAGGAAAAAATATAGGGTTAAGTATAGGAATATAGTGTAGGAAGAATCTTAGGGTAAAGTAAAAAAGCAACAAGTACAGAGGAGCTGTGTCCTTTGTTCTCCAGCTATGGGACTCTGAACACAGACTAGTTAGTGGGAGAGAATTGGAGTGGAAATGCAACAATACTAGGAGGAAAGTCAGGCAGAGAAAAGGTTCCTGTGGAAGCTTTTGACCTGTGGACAGCTTAGATCTGAGTCCTGAGCAGCAGGCTGAAAATTTTTCCCTGAGGCAGACACAGGTGAGACAAAACCTTCCACTCCACCAACAGTGCCTGAAAACATTTTTACAACACTGTATAACCAGGATCATTTCCCTATTGGCCATGAAGCCTAGTTCATCTCATCTTGGGATGAGATAAGGGAAGAACTGAAAGACTTGAAAAATTTAGTAATTTCTCTTACTCAAAAACAGGAAGCTCTTCAGGTCTCTTTTCCTTCTGTAGGGGCAGAATTTTTCTCCTGAGGGAACATCTATCACAATGGGAAAGCCGCACAAAATTACCCTAGCACAAAATACCCTTGGAGCATGCAAGCCCTCAGTGTTAGCACTGTGTCTCCTCTTCAAGCCAACATTCAGAAACCAATTAGTGGAGGGCCAGGGAGCAGGCACCTCTGAGTTTGAGTGCATTCCAGGGACACTGGGGTTCCTGAAGTTACCAGACAGCATCCCCAAGTGTGGAACCATGGCTGAGGTGATGTGGGACCCTGGGGAAAGCTTCTAGCTGTAAGATGTTGGGTGGGATGAGCCATGGAGTGGAGATAGTGGCAGAGGCTTTGAAATCCTCCCTGCAATGAAAAGAGCAGGGTCTACGTCCCTAGTGGTAGCTGCAATGACAGCACTGGAAAAGCTGAGGCTGCATTTGGCCATACAAATGAGGCTGAAGTGGGGTTGCAGGCCCCTACCCCCAGAACAGAAAACAGCTACTGGAGAGCCTGAGCAGCACTAGCAGCATAAGGGACTCTGCATCTTGGGAGAGGAGACAAGCAGGGACAAAGGAGATCTATCTGGGATCTCTTAAAAGGCTCTTGTTTCAAGTACTCTCATCATTTTTTCACTGAATTGGGAGCCAGGAAGGGCAAGCCCTGGGGGGTTCTCACCTCTGACACCAACCACTGGTATGGGCATGTGGGTGTGCATGACTCACTATGGGGTACTGTGTCAGTTGTGCAGTTTATATAGTGAGGTACACCTGTCAAACAGTAATGCAAGTGTCCTAAGGCAAAGCTCAGGGAGGGCAGAAACCTCCTATGGTAAAAGAGCAAATTCTTAATCTTGATTTTAAGTAAGAATACAGACAGTAAATAAAAATAGCCCTTCTAGGCCAAAATGAGTCCAGACAAGTCTTTCAAATGTTCCCCGAAATGGAGCAGCAAGATGCCCAGGGAACTATCATGTGAATGTATGTTCCAAATTCCTTTTAAACAATTTAAGGAGTTAAAAATAACTTGCTGCCTGTACAGCCCAAAATGCTACTCTTTTTTCAGCCCCAAACAACATTTTTTCACAAGTTTTCTTAGCCTTACCACCAGGAAACT
Source organism: Peromyscus melanophrys (assembly GCA_902168415.1). Taxonomy (NCBI): domain Eukaryota; kingdom Metazoa; phylum Chordata; class Mammalia; order Rodentia; family Cricetidae; genus Peromyscus; species Peromyscus melanophrys. The sequence goes on along the minus strand of CABHPR010158158.1, from coordinate 25,254 downwards.
GGAAACAGATGAACAAAGCTTGCCTGTCAGGAGGCAATTAAAATGCTATTGCCACTTGTCAGGCCTCTTTGAAACACTTTATGGTTCATGGCAAGGAAAAATAGTTGTTATGCTAGGAGTTGCTTTGGGTGTAGACAAAAACTTAAGGGCAAAGAAAGAACCTGGGTTGTGTTAGAGATGGAAAAGAGAGATGCATTAGGCTAATAAAGGTCTATCAAAGACCAGACATTGTTGAAAGAGCTCATGACAGTCTTAAAATCCACCTTCAAAAAATTAAGAAGGAGGAATTGTACCCTCAGTGACCAAATGAAGCTTGATGGCTGCCTCAGCCCTTGGTGCAATCCATGGAACAGAGGAATATCAGCTCTGATGACACCATTGCTACTGATGGAACCAATGTTCCTGATATTGATGTCCCATCCTTCAGTAGGCAGAAAACAAGAGACTAAGGATGCCTCCAGAATGCATAGAAGGAGTTTGGGACAAAGGTTTTGTTGGCATTTAGTATTGATACAGAGTCCAGAGCCACACCACTTCTGTTTACTAGTGGCAAATTAATGTGTGGCCCTTTTAAGAAGCAGGCCCTGAGTCCTACTAGCTGAGCAGAGATGCAGCCCAGTTACTATGGTAACCATTCTAACCCTGAAGCAAGGTTCTTGGAAAAGATTGTCATAAAGTGCTGCCGTAGCAAGGAGTGACGTTTTCAGCAATATTTGTTTGAATTGCAGTACTCAGGGGATCTGCAATGAGTAAAGAGAAAGCTTCTCAGATGGCTACCATCCACCACAGGGCACACTTCCCCTGGTCCCAGAACTGTTGAGAGGGGATGGTGGGAAAGGTGGCTCTGGAGGAGTGACATCATCTCGAGTGTTACAGCCCCCTAGCAGCAGCACTCACCAAAATCTGGCACCGAGGGAGTTGGATGTAAAGATTCTTGAGCCACTGACAAATTAGGCTCTGACTTCAAACTGTTAGTGAAACTTTAAGGATGTTATCAAATCTGACTCTGCACTTCAGACCTGAGAAATGAAGTTTTGAGTTCACCTACAATTTTAACTGTGGCGAATCATGATTCATGTATTCTCTGTCTTGTTGGAAGAAAATGAAAATAGTTCTGTTAAGAGATCACTTTTAGATGTATACTAAAGTTTATGAAATAATTCTATAGAGAGTTTGCTTTTGAATATAAGTTTTTAAGAAGTGTAAATATGTATAGTAATATTCATGGTAATTGTAAATATGTATAGTAATATTCATACTAATAGTAAATACATATAGTAATATTCATATTAGAATTATGTTAATTTGTTGATATTAATGCACCATGGTTTGGTGAACTAAGGGAATCTTTAAGTTTGATGCAGTTTTTTTGATGCATTTGCATTTTGAGTTTATTGGTCTAAAAAGGGGCTTGGACCAGCTAAGGCCATTATAGACATCTTAGACCCATTCAAAAATGATATTCTATCTTTATCACCCTTCACTCCTTTACTGGGCGGGGGTGACAGACCTAGGGATTGCTATGGTTGTTTCAGCTACTTGTAAACTCATACTAGGTACCTGATTTAGAGCTTAAACTCTGAACCATCCTCTGCCAGAGGCTGGTAGTCAGAGATGGGCAATGTTCTTCTTGCTAGTTGCCAAACTAAGAAAGAATATGATTGATGGAAAATGTATCTCCAAGACGGGTAAGGCTTGTCTAGCTGAAGAAGATGATGTAAGGCAGACAGAGTCTATGTGAGGGGTCTGAGGGGCCCTTTATTATATTAAGAAGGGGAACTTGTGGGATCCCACAAAGGTTTTCTAGAGAGATCTGAGCTTGCTTTATATAGAAGGGCTACATAAGGGGATGACTTGATCACATTCATGGTTACTGGGTGATTGGAAGGGTCTGCATTTGGCTTTTGATTTGCTTTGATCTAACAAGGGGGAAGTCTTTTGGCCCTCCCCTTGGCATTGGTATAAAAAGCCAAGCCCTTTGAAGAGACAGAAGGGGCCATTGGATATTGACCAAGGTCCTCCCAAAGCTATCCTGTGTTTCTGCCTCATCTCTGCTAACTTTCTATCTGCAAGTTTCCTTTCCTCTCTCTTCCTCATAGGAACCATTGTAAAAGGCAAGAGCTGGCCTCCCACAGATGGTGCCCTGAACAGGGGACATAGGTTCAGAGACCCCACAGCAGATGACCAAGAAAGGAAAGGTTATTGCTTCATAGTGATTAATTTGTATATAGTTGAAAAGTACCCAATTGTGTTTATTAGTAATTTGCCAACTTGACATCAGATAGGGTCTTCTGGAAGGAGGGTACCTTAATTGAGAAAATGGGTCCATCTGACTGGCCTGTAGGGAAGATTGTGGAGCTTTTTCTTGATTAATGTTTAACGTTGGAGAGGCCTTCCCACTAGAGGTGCTATCACCCTTGTTCAAGTTACCGTGATCCATGGGTAGAAAGCTAGTGACCACCTTCTCCTTATGGCCTTGGTGTCAGTTCTTCTATCAAGGTTCCTGACTGGAGTTCAATGATATAAACTGAAATAAAACCTTTTCTCCAAAGTGACTTTTGGCTTTTGGCCATATTACTTCATCATATCAGTAAGGTAGTTAGTTATGTGCTAGGGAAAACTTTCTGATGACCATTATCAGGCAAGCCTTCCCATGAACTGTGCAAGTGAGAATGTTAGAACATTGAGTATGGAGATGGTCCAGGTGGTGTTGGCTCTGTGAGAACTGACCAAGGAAGGCTAGTGCTGCAGCCTCAAGACTAGGCAGCACCTCAAAGTGTATGGATAGCACTGGCAGTCAACCTTAAGTGGAAGTCAACAGGCAAAGCTCGTGAGCAATGAAAGCTCCTGTAGGTAGATCTGGGAGTACAGAGAGACATCAAGAGAGCTAGATTCAGGCAGAACTCACTAGGAAATTTGGATGCAGGTGCTACATGGCCAGAGATACTTCTGGGAGTGTGGGAATGGCAAAGGCACTTGAGGTTATGTGGAGATCACCAGTCAAACTTAGTGCATGATAGGTGCATTTACAGAGAGCCCCAGACTGTGTAGATAGTTGGTTGAGGTTTGGTTGTGATACAATGCTGCAGGGGAAGCAACTGTAAGATCTGCTACAAAGGAGCTATGTATGGGAGTTTGTGGATGGTGCTGGCAGATGAGATTATTTGGAGAACACAAGGCAAACCAGTTTTGAGATCTGCCCTTCTGGATATAGACTACTGTACCTGGGAGTGTGGGGATGACACTGCCAGTAGATGTGCTGCAGACTATGATAATGCAAATCAGTCCATGATCTCTGCTTCCTCTGTTAATTTTAGGGAGTGTGGAAATGGCATAGGAAAGCCTGGTTCTGAAGAAAGGACCAAGGAAAGCTGGTATAGGAACTACCAAACCAAATTGTGTCTAGAGCCACTACTATTAGATGAGGTTTTGGCAACTGTCAACAGGCACACAAGAGCATAACTTGGTGGTAAATGAAACAGGACAACTTGCTTCTTTGGAAACTTACCAAGAAAAGCTACTGTGGGAACTGTATAATCAAAACTGGCCCCAGGACTATGAGGCTTGTGCTGGAGGGGTAAGTTTTTTGGAGCACAAAGGCAAAGCTGTTATGTGATTTGTGTGTTATGAGACAAAGGAGCATGAGGAGTAAAACTGGAGAATGAAGTTCAGGGACACATCATTAGGCGAGCCTGCTCTATGATGTGTGTTCTGCTCATGTTAATCTAGTTCTTGGAGTGTGTACATAGCCCAGGTATGTTGTGGAATATTTGGTTAATAATGCAAATATGTTTTTCATTTTTTTAACTATGTAAAGATGTGTTGGATTTGTTTAACTATTTAAAGATATGTTGTATTTTTTATGTTGCCATATATTTGTTTAAGTATGTAAAAACATGTTGCATTTGTCTCTGTACTTGATCCAGTTGGGATCTCCCGCTCCCCCAAGTTCTCATTCCCTCGCCCCTCATTACCCCCACTCACGTCCAGACTGTTCATGTAGATCTCATCCATTTCTCCATCATTGGGTGATCCCCGAGTCTTTCTTGGGGTCCTGTTTTCCAGGTAGCCTCCCTGGTGTTGTGAGTAGCCATCCAGTCATCCTTGTTCCACAACTAGTATTCTCCTATGAGTGGGTACATACCATACAGAGAGGAAACACAAGGAATGTTCATGATAAATGAAGACCACATGAGAATAGGAAGAAACAAAGTGCTGGAGAGGCCCACAGAAATCCACAAAGATGCCCCCACAATAGACTGCTGGCAATAGTCGAGAAATAGCCCGATCTGACCTCCCCTGGTGATAGGATGGCCAAACACCTTAATTGTCATACTAGAAACCCCATCCAGTGACTGAGGGAACTAGATGCAGATATCCATGGTCAGGCCCCGGGTGGAGCTCCGGGAGTCCAATTGGTGAGAAGGAGGAGGGTTTATGTGAGCTAGAGTTGTTGGGACCAGGGATGGATGGAATACAGGGACAAGTGGCCAAACGAATGGAAACACATGAACTGTGAACCAATGGCTGAGGGGCCCCCAACTGGATCAGGCCCTCTGAATGGGTGAGACAGTTGATTGGCTTGATCTGTTTAGGAGGCATCCAGGCAGCTGGACCGGGTCCTGTGCTCAGTGCATGAATTGGCTGTTTGAAACCTGGGGCTTAGTAGAGACCCTTGGCTCAGCCTGGGAGGAGGGGACTAGACCTGCCTGGGCTGAGTCCACCAGGTTGATCTCAATCCTCGGGGGAGTCTTTGCCCTGGAGGAGATGGAAATGGGGGGTGGGCCGGGGAGAGGGGGGCGGGGTGGCAGGAGGGATAACGGGGGGATCTATGGCTGATATGTAAAGTTGAATTATATTGTAAAATAAAATAAATTAAAAAAAAACATGTTGCATTTGTAAACATGTGTTTCTGTTTTACCTGACCTGTTTAAGGCACCTGATAGTTCTAATTAAAAGCTGAATGACCAATAGTGATGGAGGATGTATAGGCAGAACTTTGGGGCAGGGAGAGTAAGTAGGAAGAGGTATTTGGGCTCAGAAAAGGGGAAAAAGAAAAGGAGAAGACAGGGAGATGTCAGGGCCCAGCCAGGCAGATATGGAGGGAGCAGAAAAGTAGGACATACAGAATGAAAGAAAGGAAAAAAAATCCCAAGTCAAAACATAGGTGAATAGAAACAGGTTACATTAAGTGGAACAAGCCTAAGCCATGGCCCATCATTCATAATTAATAAGTCTCAGTGTCTCTATTTGGGAGCTGGTTGGCAGTCCAAAGAAAATTCTAATTATACAGGTGTGATTCTTTCCAGGATGTATCACTTGGGAAAGCTGTTGCAGAAGTTACATGACTGAGTGAGGGCTGAGAGGCACTTAATGACCCATGCATGTTAGTGTCAGGGAAGTGCCACAAGTCAAGGCCAATCTTCAATTCATGCATCTACATATGAAAATTGCAAATGTGAGATAATCAGTAAGGGTACTCATGAGGAAATCAAGTGAAAGAGCTGTGTGACTGGAGTCAGGTGTGGAAGGGTGGGCATGAACTCATCATACAAAGCTTGAAGATGATATGTCCATTAGAAACAGTCCTGGAAGAATAATAGTGGCATAGGCAAACTGGGCATTGGGGGAACTAAACTGTGAAAGCATGTGCAGGAGCTATATGATGGATCCTAGGCCTAGGATTATGTGCCTGGTTGGTTAGCAGAAGTGATTCAAGGAAGATCTCCAGGAAAAGATAGTGAGCAGTCTGCATCCCAAGATAGACTTGGGGAGCAGCAATGGCACAGGTAGATGTAGTTCAGGTGGAATTCAGCAGTTTGGCAGTGGAGGATCTGTGTGACAAGATCGAGGCAGGCAAAATAGGGGAGGCTCTAGTAGGAAGAGTTTGGGGAGCTCAACCTGAAAAGATAATGTGTGAGCTATACATCTTATGCTACTCAGTTTAAAGTGGATATGCCATAAGTGCACTTGATTCTGGGGAGGGGTTGCTTACCAGAGAAAGCCAGAGCAGAAACTTACCAGTCCATTACTGAGGGAACTTAAGTCAGCATTCAAGGTATTAACCTAGAGCAAGAATGGATGTAGAGACCATGGAGAAACTCTACTCACTTGTTTGTTCACTGAGGGTAACTCACCATCATTTCATTTACAACACATGCTGCCCTATCTAAGTGGGGCACTGTAGAAGAAATTGCTAAGTGGTCTTATTTATTAAAAACCCAGAGCCAGTTATTGGGTAAAAACTGAAAGATCAGAGAGCAAACCAGCCATGTCTGACCGCTAGGAAGTGTTCAGCCAAAGAGAGAGGTACTTCCTGTATTTTCATGCCTATACATGTTTCTGTGTCCTGCCATCTTACTTCCACCTTCCATCGAGCTACATCACTTCCTCTTTCCGCCATACTCTATCACTTCTTATAATTTCTTCCCTCTGCATTAAAATTCCTATAGGAGAATGCCTAGAGTGTAAAATAACCAAAATGCAATCAAGCTTTGGATCCACATGATCCACATGTGCATCCTGTATTTTCTTTTCCAACAAATCTAATTCTCTCTCAGCTTCAGTTGATAATTCTATTTGACTATTTAAGTCCTTGTCGCCCTCTAAGGCTTTGAGAAAATTACTCAGTTCAGCATTTTTTACCCCAATAGTGGTCCATAGACAGGAAATGTCTCCAAATAATGTATGAAAGTCATTAAGAGTCCGTAATTGATCTATCCTAATTTGCACCTTTTGGGGTCCAGTATTTTGTAGACCTATTTTATATCCTAAATAATTAATAGAATCTCTTCTTTGTAACTTTTCAGGATCAATTTGTGATCTACAACAATGCAAAGTTTTCTTTATTTCTTCAAACATTCTTTCTAAATTATCTGCATTTGAATCAGGTAGTAAAATGTTGTTCATGGAATGATAAATTATAGATTTAGGAAGTTGTTTACATATTACTTCCAAGAGCTGTTGTACAAAATATTGGTACAAGGTTGGACTATTTAACATTCCTTATGGAAGAACCCTCCATTGTTATCTCTTCACTGGCTGGGAATTATAAATAAGCACCATGAAGGCAAACCTTTCTCTGTCTTTTTCTCATAAGAATATTGAGAAGAAACAGTCTTTTGAATTGATAAGTGTAAGAAGCCATCCTTTAAGTAACAGGGTAGGCAAAGGAATTCCAGATTTTAGAGTGCCCATTGGCTGAATTACCTTGTTAATTGCTCTTATGTGTTACCATTCTCCATTTAGCAAATTTATTTTATTTTTTTAATGAAATACAGGAGAATTCCAAGGACTGGTTGATTCCTCAATAAGCTGAGAATTTAACTGTTCTTGTACCAGCCATTTTAAGGCCTGTAGTTTCTCTGTTGTTAAAGGCCATTGCTGAACCCACATGGGCTTGTCTGTTATCCATTTTAAAGGTAGGGCTGTTTGTGTCTTTGAAATATTAGCAGCTGTTGTGCCCTGTTCTTGTACATTCTGAATTGTCAGTAAATGTTCTTTATAATGACTTCTAATATTTTTCTGTGAAAAATATGTTAGTTTTTCGTTTGTTTCTGAGGTTGGAAGAATGTTAATCTGGCTATTCCATTGTGGTAATAAATCATGGACACATAATTTCATTGCTCTATTAACCATGTATGGCTTTAATTTTCCTCTCTGTCCTTCTAGCCATATACATTTGACATATCTTGTGCTCTGTTTCACTTGAGATAATGTTCCAATCCCTAACAGCTGAACATTTACCTCCTGAGTAGACCAATTTGGATGCTAAGATTCTGGTGCAATTATTGTTACATCTTCACCTGTGTCTACAAGACCTTTAATGAGAATGTCATTTATTCTTATTTTTAATTTTGGTCTTTGTTCGTTTATAGAAATTTGCCAAAAAAATTGCTTTATGATTTCTCCTGAATTTTTTTTTTGTTCTCTGTGCTATAGCTGTTCTATCACCACAAGCAGTATGGTTTTTTACAATAGGCATTTGGTTTTTTACTTGCTCTGGGAAGGGATTTCTTCTATGATAGCAGGAAAGGACTGAACTGAATTTGTCCTGGGGGCCTACAAGAGGCCCCTCAGTGAGATTCCTGATGGCAATGGCAAAGGATGACCTTGTCTGTCCCTTGTTGATCTACATTCACTTCTTCTCTGTCTGTAGAGACCTCTAGACATCTATAGTTAACTAGTTCTGGGATTAAAAGCATGTGCCACCATATCTGGCTCTGTTCTCATGTGGCCTTGAACTCGCAGCGATTCAGATGAATCTCTCTGCCTCCTGAATGCTAGGATTAAAGATGCATACTACCATTGCCTGACCTCTATGTTTAATATAGTTGCTGGCTTTTTCCTCTGATCCCCATGCAAGCTTTATTTGTTAGAGGTCAAATAAAATATCACCACAGAGCACCACCCTCAAGGCCTTTACATTCAAAGACCAATAATCAATCAAGAATATGGTCTAAAACTTCCCCACAGACAATGTTATGAAGACATTTTCTCAATTGAGATTCCCTCTACTCAGAAGGCTGTAGATTGTATCAAATTAACAAAAAATAACCACCACAGCAAGGTTACACTCTTCTTCAATGACTCTAGTTTTTTTTTTTTTTTGGTTTTTCGAGACAGGGTTTCTCTGTGTAGCTTTGCACCTTTCCTGGAACTCACTTTGGAGACCAGTCTGGCCTCGAACTCACAGAGATCCGCCTGCCTCTGCCTCCCAAGTGCTGGGATTAAAGGCGTGTACCACCACCGCCTGGCTAGATTTTTTTTTTAGTTAATAAAAACCAAAATAACCCACAGAGCCAGGTCCATATCAAGATGGACAAAAAACTTGGCATCATGGTCCACGTGGTCTTGAATTTGCAGAAAGGGAAGATCCAATATTGTAGGGTAATATAACTTTGAATGGCATTTTGAGATAATGTGTTTCAGAGCAAAACTTTCTGCAGAAAACCTCCCACATAAAGGTGTAAAGGAGAAGCCCATGCTCCAGTGGGTACCCAGGATGATGGAGATGCCAGAAATATGTGGTACCTGTCATGGAAAGATGCATGTATGTAACAGACAGCTCAAGAAAGAAATGGTATGATTCACCCAGCAATGACAGAAGGCCATGTATCCTTAAGCTCTTTGAAGCCCAAATGCCTACCTCATATTAATAGATGAGAATCTTGGAGCTTCTGGACTCAGGGCTTACCCTCATGGGTTTAAGTCGTTTTCTATCACCTGTTCCCTTGCTTTGTCCCCTTTCTTCCCTTTTATTTTTATTTTTATTTATTTATTTATTTATTTTTGGTTTTTTGAGACAGGGTTTCTCTGTGTAGCTTTGTGCTTTTCCTGGAGCTCACTTGGTAGCCCAGGCTGGCCTCGAACTCACAGAGATCCACCTGCCTCTGCCTCCCGAGTGCTGGGATTAAAGGTGTGTGCCACCAACGCCTGGCTCTTTCTTCCTTTTTATATCAGTAATATTTACTCTGTACTTTTATGTTTAGAAGTATATAAGCCAATTTATGATTGACCAAGTTCTCACAGTTGGAAAAACTCCCTGCATGACAAAAGAGACTTCAGACTATTGAAAATCTTGTAACTGTTAAAGAATATGGATAATTATAGTCCTGACATAAATTTCTTTTTCACTATTTAATGACTTTCATTTTATGGGAACAAAGGATTTAAATGTTAGAGACTGACCCAGGACGGCCTGACTCAAGATTGTTATGTATTTCTGCTTGGAGTTTGGAGTCTGGCAAAACCAGACACCCTTGGCCAAACTGCACGTCCTGCAGAAACAGGACGACCTTGGCCTAACTAGAAAGTATACTTTTTAGATATAGCCTTGAACAGTAATCAGCCAGCTGCAGAGCCTGGGAACCAAAGAGACTTCACCTCCCCCCGACCACTCTGACTACTTCTCCTGAAAATTTTCCACTCTCCTTTCTCTGCCCCTCCCAGCCTAAAACACTGTATATAAACCTCAAACCCCAATCAATAAACGAAGCCTTGACACGACTCAGACTGACTCTTGTCATTCATTATATGTGCAAGGCTTCCTTCTTTTCTCTCCCCATGATTCCTTCAGGTGTTTTCACGGCTTGAGACCCACGAATAACTGGACCTGCTGGATGGGTCATTTAAAGTAGTATGTTTTGTGTTGGTGGGATTGGTCAGTAGGTAATTATGTTACTCATATCAAAATAATATGAGTTTGAATGCATTGATTCAGAATGTAAAACAAAAAAAGCAAATTTGGAAAAACTGTCCTCTGATCTGTATACCATTTTTTTTTAATCAGAGTACACTAGAAATGCCTAGCCATTTGTGATTTTTCACAAACACAAAGATAGGAGAAGCCCACTGCCCATTGTACAGCATGGCCTTCCTCCTCGATGAAAACAGCACATACTGTCTAGAGATCCAAAACTATGAATTCCAGCTCTGCCCTCAATAGACATAAGGACTTACCTATCATTGCACAAGAATGTGTTTGCTTTTTTGTATTTAGGTGTCAGCTTCATTATGAAAAGATTTCACTTGGTATTGTGTTCATTTTTGCAAAACATATCTCACAAGTACTTTTGCCTCCTACTGCTGGTTGCCAATATATGAACACATGATCATGGCCTTCAGAGTTTAAGATGTGAAAATATTTAATAAAGGAACATATTAGACTGATAGAGGAAGAAATAATTTAGACAGACTCAGAGAACCAAGCTGTTGGTTTATTTAGAACAATTGATGTCTACACAAGTTTTGTGTATAAATATGAAATTTCTTTTAGGAGTCTTCAAAGAGATGTTGCAAATGCAGGAGATCTCTCCTTAAGTCTTTTTGTTTGGAAATTTTGGAGGCACACTTGATTTTCACCTGACTCTGTAGTTTCAATGAACTTATTTCATAGAGTATCATGGTCACTCCAAAGAGTGACATGGTGACTGTCATGACACCTAATCAGAAGATGGCTATAAACTGTTAGCTTATTAAGGCTTCTTTTTTAGCAGGAACATCAGGCAGAAAGTCAAGAGTAGTTTTAGCATAAAGATATACCATGTAGTTGCTCCTCACTGAGACAAATGTGAAGAGGCTGATAACACACAAAACTAAGGCACAGACCTTGTAGCAGTATATCTAAATCTCAACAGGTGAGTCTTTCATGCAGCTCAACTTGATGGCCATCATGCTGAACACCAGAACTACAGGCTTCATCAAAATGGCTCCTAATTTCAGATTCTGTGCATACTGAATTTAAGGTAAAATTGTCCAGGTGGAATTGATAGGGTTGTGCACCAGCATCTTGATTATAGTCCCAAGACATTGAACTCTTAAGGTAATAAGCTTCCCAGAGTCCAAAGGTCACAAACTGCAAAATGTTGTCATTGAATTCCCACAGGTGCCAGAATTGGCAGTTCACAAGAACTATTTCAAACAGGAAAGCTGATAGACTACTAAGGAGGCCACTCACCTTGAAGATGTACTCTTTCACATTGACGAATCTGAAGGTGAGATTGAACAGGTATATAGTCAAGCCAGGAACTCATGGGAAGTTGGGAAATAAAAACGAATTATGGTTTACAGAGCACTAAGCTCTCATACCCTGTCCCTGCTGTCACATAGTTGTATTTATGTAGTATACCTATGTATTGAGGTTCAATATATTACACATAAGAGTATAAGAAGTCCTAAACTCCATGACTATAACAGAAGTTCCCTCTATAAGAGGTTTTGATTAACAATTTTATTGTAACTATAAAAGGCTGAAATGTGTGTATTTGTTAGCTAGGAATTTACTGCTTGGATTTAACAGTGAAAAAAATGTTTGTAGTATCATATGTAAGAGGATGTTTATTTCAGCTGTTTCTGTGATACATAATATTTAAATAACTTAAATGAGAGGTATAAGCAAAATCATGCTCAAATATAATTTCTAAATTATGATAGTGTGCTATTATATGACTATTATAAACTGACGCCTTTTGAAAGAACAAGCAAAATGAAAAATTATCCCCTTGATTTATCATTTCAAGTCTAAATTCCATATGTGCAGCATGTATATTTGTATTTACACACACACACACACACACACACACACACACACACACACACACACAGACATGGGAATGCAAAAGATACACCACAAAAAGGAACTGTATATAGAACAAGCTAGCAGTGTATAATGTCTTTCTTTGAGACAGGTAAGGCTAAAGTACTGGGTCATGTCTTAAGCAAACAATGAGCTGTGACATGCACAACAAGCACTTTGGCCAGAGGAAACCTGACCCATAAGCTCCAAATTGAAATATAATGATGTGCAACACAGGGCCAACCAAGAACCACCATGGCAGCTAGAAGCAAAAGCCTGCCAACAGCCTAACATACACATTCTGGGATTTTGTTTAACAAACGAGCTTGCTTACAATCTACTGAAGCTGAGCTATTGCCCACCCCACCCCACCCCCCGTCCTCTCACCCCCTGCCCCTGGGTATCAGGGCCAGCAAGACCTCAGCTGCAGCACCAGCAACATTCTGGCCCCCAACATGGATGGACCCCTACCTGGGCCTTGCCCTTTGGGTCCGTTTTAACTTCCTCTTTTGGGTCGTCTTTTTTCTTTATTACTGGCCGGCTTGCTGTCCCAATCCCTCACTAGACTCAGCGAAGTAATTTGACCCCTTCAGCTGTTTTTGGTGAGTTGACCCCCTTCATGTTCTATTGTCCTCTATTATTAGCTTACAAAGATAATGATCATGGCCTATCCTTTCATGACCCACATTCTTGCTGAGGCTGAAGTTGGCCATGTCACCTTTGTAGAGACTGTCCTAAAGCTTGATCCAAGACCAAATGCCCAAATGCCAAAAGTGTTTTCATCAGGCATGTGATTGTAGAAGCTCTCCCCAACTGCCTTTAAACTTAAAGAGGGGCTACCCTCAGCCTAGCAAATAAGTGGTGATTCCCCCAAACCCAAAGACTTTCTGGACCCTCCCTACATTTCCTCATTCTCCCATGATGACTATTTACCTGGATGGCATACCCACCAAGGGACTTGTACACACAAGGGCAGAAGCCACTATAATATTATTTAATGATGCCCAAGCCTTCCCACACTGGAAACTGAATGATGGCCCAACCATTACGAGGGTGGGAGGGGGTAAGCCTTGTAAAACAACCCTTCACCGGGTTCACTGAAAAGACCTTGATGGAAATCAGGGGTGATTCCACCCCTGTACTTTTTGGGGTTGTGATCTATTAGAGAAAATGGGGGCTATGTATTGGTGAAATTATTAAGGCCACTCCACGTAGTTAAAAGGAAGATTTATTTAGTGGGTAACTTACAAATGAAGGGATAGGTAGGTGGCAGGTTCTGGAACAGACGCAGCGCAGTCCAGCAGTGTTCTCTGGAGAACTCCCCTTGATCTTCTCTCTCGTCCAGGTCCAAGAAACAAGAGAGCATGGTGTGTCCCGAGATCTCAGGTCTTCAGGGCCCTCTCTCAGCCCCGCCTTGTAGGCATGATAGTTACCGAAGCCTCAATGGGGGTTGGAACTTCCAGACCAAAGCTGGAATGGATACCCACTACATCTCCTCCTTTTTCTCTAAATAAGAAGGTTCTAACTTAATACAAGATCATATACAAAGGAATGGTTATCAAATATTTTCCAGGAGTAATGAGGGATAATGACCTAGATAAGATGGAACTATAATCAATGCAAACAATATCAAGCAAGAAACACATACTAAAATCCAGAGAAGCCTAGAGCATAGGTAAATGGTATGTTACAAAGATCATTCCAAAAGGTGTCCTATCCTAAAGAACCTGAATCTAATACTTAATATGTTCTAAGATATTATATATATATATTAAGTTGTAACCATAACTGCTAGTCTTCAATCTCATCAAAGACCTGAGAAGGAATATAATGGTACCTGAGAAATGGTAGAAGGATGCAAGCAACTTTCAGGAATCTTGCAAGAGTAGACAAAGTCAGCTGGCAGCCTGGACAGTCACCTAATGTTTCTCAGCATTGTTGGTGCATTCAAATTGGCTACAGGCCTAGAGTATCTGACAGACCATTTTCAGAAGCAGGAATTCTGAAAGACCATCTTACCCTGTCTTGGCAGAGTACAGTGGTCACTTTCCTTGTGTCCCGCTTGTCCAGAAAGGACAGCATTGTATTCGTACGGTCAGCAGTCGAGGCAAGGGCAGTTCTTTGCCCAGTAGGCCATTTTGTGCCAAGAAGACAAACTTCCAAATGGAAATGTCTTAGAAGCCCAACATTCTCTCGGGATCAAATTGGTGCAGCCAGGAGCAATTGTGTCTCACGTCAACAGAATTTTAAGTTATTTAAATGCCATATTCTCTAGGTCTATGAAGTGTTTGAAGATTACCTGTCCATCTGACCTATGTATCTGTAAATCTGGATAACCTAACTAACGTAACTATAGAGATGACAAGCATAGGTGACTATAAATCTATAAGTCTTATCTACCGAAATAACCTAAGGACTAAAGTTTCATGTAAACAAGGTAAACAGTCTATAAACAAATGTATGCTAAAGAATGATGACTTCAAAATTGTTACAATACACAAGATATTTATAACAGAGGTAGGAATATATAGTGCAATATACAATATGACAATAATCTTAAATATATATCAATATACCAAATATCCTAAACAGAAGTAGAATATACATAAAGTATGACAGATATAAATTTACATTTGCATCAATATACAAATATTTCAAATAAGAGTAGAAATATATGTACATTATAACAAATATAGTTCTGTATTTGTATCAATATACAAATTGTCTTAAACAGGAATATAAAAATAGTTTACACTTGTATCAACATATAAGAATCCATCACAGTGCAAATTACAGTGCAAATTATCTAAGGCTGCTATTTTACTAAATTTGTTTACTAGTATATACAATAATCTACCATAATATCTTATACCTATCCATTCCATTTCTTCTTTTCCCTTTTTTATAAGACTTTTTATGAGGATATAGTAACACATGACATGACATGTCAGTCTGTTGGAAATTCTAGCCTTGACCCACAATTCTAAGAGCCACTTCCCCCTTCCAGATACAAATATTCCAAGGCCCATATCATTAAATCAGACATTGAAGAAGCCTTTGTGGTTGGACCAGTGGCCTAGTATACAATCTAAACTATCAGTGTTGAGAGAGTTAGTTGTAGAACAATTGTCACTGGGCCATATTGAATCTTCCTGCAGTAGATTTAACACCCCCATATTTGTAATTAAGAAAAAGTCAGGAAAATTTTGCCTTCTACTTAAGACAAATCAATGCACAAGTGGAAAAGATGGACTCCTCTCAGTCAGGGCTACTACACCCAGGTGTTATTATACCAGGGTGGCATATTCTTGTAATAGATGTTGAAGATTATTTTTTCTCAATACCACTGGCTTCAGAGGACAGAGAGCACTTCACTTCCACTGTCTGGGAACCCAATGATTAAAAACTTGTTTCCCATTATCACTGGAAGGTCTTACCACAGGGAATGAAAAAGAGTCCAATCATCTGCCAGTTGTATCTTCAGCAGGCCTTAGCTAGGGTCCCCAGTGAGGTATTAATGATTCACTATATGGATAATAACCTCTTGGCCCACCCTAGCAGACAGAGACTTCAGGAGTTATTGCCCCAGGTCCTTGAGGACTTAGGAGCCCTTTGCCTCAAGATGGCCCTGCAAAAGTTACAATGGCTGCCCCCATTTGCCTTTTTGGGTTACCAAATCAGCAAAGCCATCCAACCACTCAATGCCTCTATAATAATATGAGAGTCATACTCCCTTACAGACCTCCAGGAATTCTGTGGCACCATTAATTGGCTCAAACAATTTCTCACAATTTCTGATAAAGACATGAGACAACTGTTTTTCCTTCCCAAGGGATATTCCTTCCCCTCTGCAAAAATACAGTTGATAGAGGGGGGCAGGGATCTCTTAAAGTGGGCTAGTGAACTTGCCTATAAGGCCTGCCTGAGGAGACATGACCCAAATGTTCTCCTGATAGCCATAGTCCTTTGGACTAAAGGTGGCATAGTGAAGCACTGTGGCAATCAGGCCCCCTAATCTGGATACATCTATCACATTCTGAGCTATTCTGTATCACTTCGAAGTTTGACATTACCTTTGAGATAGGCATTAAAGCAAGAGCAACTGCTAGGAGAATCATGGGCTGCAAACCAGACAAGATTGTCCTCCCCTTCTCCTTCCAAAATACCCAGCCTTATGAACAAACTCTACCTTTCCAAAAAATGAGGACAGGTTTTCCAGGGACCTTTGGATAACCTCCTTTTCCAAGGTAAATGTTTATCAGCCTTGATATTCCTTGAGTTAACTTTAAGCCTATTTGCTAACTCCTCGAATGTCCCTCTTTCTCAAGTGGCTATAGCCTTTACAGATGCCAATAGAATGAACTTTGGCCTAATAATCCCAATGCCCAATAGCAAAGAAATAACACATACCCAACTCAACCCAGGCTTTGTCCAAATGTGAAAACTCCTGACCATTCTTAAAGTGCTGGAATTGAGCCAGTCAGTGCCCATAAACATTTTTTTCAGACAGCTGTAAGGTGACTGAGACATGCAAGCTATTGTCCTCTGCTAAACTAAAAACTCTTGGGGATCCCATCTCCATGACCATGGAAGAAATAGAAGACATGCTTGAGAATAGGAGGCATTCCTGGTATATAACCCATATCCTATCTCATTTGGGGCTTCCAGGAGTGCTTGCTTCAGGCAACAATAGGGTTGACAAGCTCATTATGACAGTAAACCTGCCCTTATTAGAACAAGCTAGATTACTACATCAACAATTTCACTTGTCTCCTTATAACCTGCATAGGCTGCTGCCTGATTTGCCTGTAGCACAACACAAACGTCTTGCCGGGACTTGCACAACTTGTGCCCCCCCAGGACCTCTGGGACCACTAAATAGAGGGGAAGTTAACTCCAGGGGCCTAATGCTCAATGTGCTCTGGAAAATGGATATTACCCCTCACCCCCCATTCAGCAGCTTAAAATGTATGCGCATAATCATGGATACATTGTGGTGGTATTGTGTTCCCCAAAATATTGTGTACCCTAATAAATTTATCTGGGGTCAGAGAACAGAAAAGCCACTAGATACAGAGACTAGAAAATGGTGGCACTCATGCCTTTAATCCTAGCATTCCAGAGATAGAAATCCCTCTGGATCTCTGTGAGTTCAAGGCCACATTGGAAACAGCCAGGCATGGTGACACACGCCTTTAATCCCAGAAAGCAAGCCTTTAATCCCAGGGAGTGATGGTAGAAGGCAGAAAGATATATAAGGTGTGAGGACCAGAAACTAGAAGCATTTTTGGCCTGGTTAGGCATTTGGCTGGTTAAGCATTTGGCTGGTTAAGCATTCAGGCTTTGGAGCACAGTTCAGCTGAGAGCCATTCGGATATGAGGACACAGAGGCTTCCAGTCTGAGGAAAACAAGACCAGCTGAGGATCTGGAGAGGTGAGGTAGCTATGGCTTGTTCTGTCTCTCTGACCATCCAGTATTTCACCCCAATAACTGGCCCTGGGTTTGATTTTATTAATAAGACTCTCTAAGATTCCTGCTACAATACATTCTCCTCATTTACCTTTGCCCAACCACAAACTGGGGAAAAGGACTCCCAGGCAATCAAAGCAATAAAAACTTCCATGATGGCCATGGGAGTGCCTTGGAGCATAAAAACAGATAATGGCCCAGCATATACCTCTCAACAGTTTAGGGATTTCATTAGGGAATGGAAAATAGAGCATACTACAGATATTCCATATAGCCCCCAAAGACAAGCAATTGTTGAAAAAACAAACCGCTCACAGAAGGATGATTTGTAAAAATACCCAAGGAATTGAAGAAGGATCCACACTTGGCCCTGGTAGAAGCTCTGTTTAAGAGGAATCTCTTGTTTTTTGATGACAAAGGACTTAGCCCAGCCTATAAGCATTGGGCCATTCTCCCCAGAGAAACACCACTCCCTCTGGTCAGATGGGAAGACCCGAATCTCTGGTAATCTCCTGCCCCCTTATTAACACATGGGCAAGGATATGCTTTTGTGTTTCCACAGGGTCAAACTAAGCCACTATTGGTGCCAATCAGACACATACAGCCTGCTACAGATCAAGAAAATCTCAAGGAGGACCTCTCCCTTTGCTGACAGTCCTGCTACTGATCCTGCCAATGACTGTTCATGCTGAAGATCTTTGGGCATTTGTCCATGCCCTTCCTATCCTAATGCCTGTTGTGGTAACCACCCCTTCTTTTCTGGGAATTTATTCAACTAACAAAATCTTGGGCCTTCCTTGTGCCCTGTTTCAAGGTTCTTTTAATTCATTTGGATTCTTTGACCTTAGCAGATATTCGTTGCTTTGACACAACCATAGGGTGAGTGCTTCTGGGTGCATCCCTTTTTCCTCCTACACTACAGGAGATTTTAAGGGATAACAACAGGTAATTGGAAAACAGACCAGATGTGTGTGAGGTATTAAAATAATGGGACCCACTATTGAGAAAAAGGAAAAGACATCATGGAAGCCATTCAGCAACCTTTTGATTCCTTTTGTTTAAATTTGGGGGAATATACCACCAAGATTGAAATTAACTTGTATCATTGTCTTCCCGATCTTGAACCCCATCCCCTTTATGTAAAGGCTATTGGATCCAGGCACCAGAGGACGGTGAGGCTTCACTATCTATGAACTGTAGCACACCAAAAACTACTGATGGTTACCTTATAAGATGTGTAAAAAAGGCCAGAACCATATTTAGGGCCTGGCCTCTATGTGATCCCCACATGTGCATGGATTTAAGGCCCTTTCTGTTTATAAGAGGAGGCACTTATTTCAATGGAAATTATACCTTTTTGTATTATGATACCATCTCTGCTACTGACAGAGTTACAAATGATCTCAATGTTATCATGTGAAACAATTTTGGCCTTTCTGCCACCCCTGTATGTGTAAATACCCCCTTTTTCTTTATCTTTACCAATTCCCCCATACCAATGCTGAATTGCACTCGAGACTTTTGTAAGCTGAGACCATGCTGGTATCCTGAGGCAGCCTCATGGTGAGTGGTGGTTTGCCTCTCCTCTTTCCTTTGGGTACCTTTGACCATAGGGTAGAAAAGATAGAACAAACCAGAATAAAAAGAGACTTTGTGTAGCATGAATCTTTCGAAGGTCTCACCAGTTCCTCAGCTGAACCTGTTTCCTCAGACTGGAAGCCTCTGTGTCCTCATCCAGAATGAATCTCAGCTGAACTGCTGCTAACAGCCTGAAAGCTTAACCAGGCTAGTTCCTGGTCCCCACACCTTATATACCTTTCTGCTTCCTGCCATCACTTCCTGAGATTAAAGGTGTCACCATGCCTGGCTGTTTCCAGTGTGGCTTTCAATTCACAGAGATCCGAATGGATCCCTGCCTTCAGAATGCTAGGATTAAAGGTGTGTGTGTGCCACCATTTTCTGGCCTCTATATCTAGTGGCTATTCTATTCTTTGACCCCAGATAAGTTTATTGGTGTTCACAATATATTGGGGAACACAATATCACCACAACTTTGGAATAACAGCAGCCATAGTAGAGCCACTATTCTACTTGCTGTGCCCTCTCACCCCCTGCCCCTGGGTATCAGGGCCAGTGAGACCCGAACCACAGTACCAGAAAAATTTACTATATGTACATTTTTCTGAAATGTGCAGTATTTAAAAAAGCTATATGTATTTTATAATTAAAACTACAGTGAGAATGACTTTCAAAATCTACATGTAAAACATAAGGATTCATGGATATTTCCATCATTGACCCATAACTTTCACAAATGTAGATTTTCAGATAACCAACTTCATTTGATAGTTCATATAAAGTATCCTGATTATCTGTGTGAACAAATATAAACTCTATCACAAAACTAAGATTCTACATTTACTGTGTGGACTGGAATATTTATTTCACTTCTCATTTAAAATCTTTGAATGTGGTGTTAAGCTCATGAAAAAAAAATATGCCCTGAGAAATGCCACTGAGTACTTGAGAAGAAAGAAAACAGTCAAAGTTTTGTAGCCACCTGGCATGTGAAGAATCTCATTGCCAGTGCACATACAGGAGCTTGGAGGGTTCTACAAACAGGATCTCCTTGCCTGGATTCCTTCCTTAGAGCTAACCACTGCTCCACAGTCTCTGTGGAAAATGCATTTTTACTTAGAGATGACAATTGCTGCACTTCTTGGGAAGTTACAACAGCAAGACAGGTTTACAATTGATGGTGGCTTGAGTAATACCCTGCAGCACCCTCTCTTTGCCAAGGCAGATTTGAGGCAGTGGATTGAAGGAGTAGTGCCTTTTGAAGCACAATGGGAATGAGGGTGGAGAATGCTGTTGTGGAAGATAAATAAGCTTGCCTGGCAGGATCTGTTTCTGTCCATGTCTGAATCCCAGAGGAAATGCATGTGTTTTAGAAAGATTCAATTTGAAACCTTTGATGTAAATCATTTTAAGCTTTTACCTTTTTAATCAAGGGTTAAGAGATCTATTTGAAAGATACTGAGATTTATAAATATCTTCCAAATAACAGGAAATGTTGACCACAACATTTAGCAAGAGAAGTTCTGTTAGGCAGATATTTCAGCATTCAATAGTGTATCACCAACCAACCTCTGGTTCACACAAGCCCACCCATTTCTCTCCTCTGCTTTGCTGGAGCCTTTTTTATTCCCTTCAGGTTATTAGCACATCTGATATTCTTATCCCTCCAATGAGATCCACACAATCATTATCCCCATTTTATGGATAGGAAAACAACACAGAGAAGCAAATTCACATACTCCAGGAAACCACACAGGTATAAAGGTCAGTGCAGGATCCAGAGCCCTCATAGACACCCAGGGATTCCCAACACTTAGGATATGCAGTAGGATTTACTCACACGGAAATCATGTTAACAAACAGCTGAAGCATATGTCAGTGGCCTCTTCGGCCTTCTTTGTCCTGTGAAATTGAATGTGATTAATAAAAACTGCATAGAAAACTCAAAGTCATTGCCTATTTCTCTCTTCTCTGAAGTCCAAATATTAGTGATTGCCAAGTGTAAGATAAGTGACTCTAGAAATTTTCATGTTTCCATGACTACCAGACATGAATGGCCGATTACGAGCAATGAACCAGTGTCATGACATACGGTTTTAAACAACCAGAATGTTTAATGATCCTCTCATATGTTAAGGTTTAAAGGAATAATTAACTTATTTCATTTTTTAATTTAAAAAGCATCCTCATACAGTATAATTTGACCATGTTTTTCCCTTACCAACTTTTTCAAGATCCTTTCTCCACCTGTATACATATCCAACTGCATGGACATTTACTCATGACTCTCACCTTGTGAAAAACCTTAAAACTAACAAAAGATGAATAAGAAAAAAAATATAAAAGCAGATCACTAACAAACATAGTCTTGAATGATAAAAAGAAAATGATGTCTCTTCTGTGTTGGCTGAGCATTTTTCGTCATGAGATTTGACCTAGAATGTAGTGGATATCCCCAGTGAGACTGCAATATGTGTTTCAATATGAATAAACACAGAGGTTAAATAACTAGTAAGGGATGAGTTATAAGCAGAATTATTTCTCCATGAAGGGAAATTAGAATATAATGTTATGGAGAGACAAAGAGGAAAATAAATAGAATCTGTAAATAAAATACCAAGTGGGAAGGAGGAGAATGGTTAAGGGGGAATATGGAGAGAGACTATTAACACTAAATTCCATTAAAAAACATTTGGAAACCCACTACCATAGATGCTTTCTGTAATATGTACACATATGAAAGAAATATACATGGAGTCACTAAGGAATAGGAGATACCTTGCAAAAACAAGACATCTTATGACAACCAGGAAAACCTCCAGTGCCAGGATTGGGTTATATATTGTTGTATTGTTGGCCAAAGAGACTTGATGAGAACCCCCAATCAACAGAGGCTACTCTCCATAAACTGAGCTCAGGGCCTGATTGCTCAAGACAACACTTATATATCCCACCAAACATGAAAAAGAAGGAGTATAAGTATAAGCTTCATTTCTACTGAGTAGTGTTCCTGATACTGGAACTTTACCAGAAGAGGATGGTAATCATTGACCCAACTAGAAATCCTGCAACTAACAACAGCGACCTACCTGCATGATATCTTGGTGCATTACAACCACAATGTTCTCATAACAACCAATTATTTTATGATTGGATTTAAGACCCATACCATGAGATGGAACCCATCCCTGACACTGAGGAAGTGGCCAAGGTCCTGTTCCATGAGCCTAAGGGAAAACCAAATACTATTATTATGGTAAAGAACACTTAGCAATAAAGTGACTGCTGATGGCATTCTGATATATTCATAGGTCAGTAACGCATTCAATCCATCTCAGAGAAGCTTCTTCTTGAAGTAGATGGTAATTCACACAGACACACAGCTGGAAAATATGTACTGGGTGAGAGACTTTGGATCTCTCAACCCTAAATGGAATGTCTTCATCAAATCCCTGCTCTCAAAGCTCAGGGATCTACATAGATGATGAGGCAGAAAGAGTGTAAGAGCCAGATAGGATAGATGACTCCGTGGAAGCTCTGTTTTCTAAGCTCCCAGGACAGAGGCACATATGAAGTCACAGAGGATATGGTTGCATGCAGCAGGTCTGTGGGTGTTCAATTCAGTGGGATCCAGGCACTGAGAATGGGAAGTAAAAAAGAAGCTCTCACTCAAAATGAAGATGCTGCCTGCAATTGATACCCACTGACAAAGAAAAATTCATGTTCTCTAATGGAGTGTTCCTGGGTTTATTAATCATACTTTAGGGAACGCTCCATCTGCAGAAGTAGTTGACCAACCTAAAATAAACTCAAAGGTATTTTAATATAAGTTTTGTCTCATTTTGCTTTGTTTCGACAATTTTTGACTTATTGACATTTGGGTTATAGAGTTTGCTTTCCTATTTTGTGATTTTGGGAGGCTTTTGTGTCTGTTTTTATTTGTTTGTTTTTAAAGAGAGGGAGAGAAAGAATATAAAGTTGGGTGAGATGTGAGGTTGGTAGAATCTGGGGGAAACTGGAGATGAGAAACTATGATCAAAATATATTGTATGCAAATTTATAAATAAAAGACAAATGTAGTCAGAATTTCTTTTCACTGCTAGCTCCCCAATAATGACAAAGAGCCTTTTAATGAATTGTGGGACCTTGGCCTTAGCATAGGCTTTGTTCCTAAATAGCTCTAAAAACCTTAATTAGCCCATCTTTATTAATCTATGTTTTACCTCATGGCTGAATACCTCTCCTCAGTACTGTACTTCCAACTCTTTCTATGTCTGGCTGGTGAATCCCCCACCTCCAGATTTTTCCTGCGAGTTCCTCTCTTTCCTAGGAAGTCCTTCATATCCTCTTCCGCCTCACTATTGGCCATTCATCTCTTTATTAAATCAATCAGATGGTGCCTCAGGCAAGTGAGATGAAACAGAGATATCTTCACACATTGTGATCAAATATCTAGCAACAGATAAATAAATCAATAAATATAAGATGTCTTAGAAACTGAGATGAATCCTACTTGCTAATGGTGTGTGATGTCTTTGATATATGGCTTTCTTGGTTTTTCAAGTCCTTTACTGAGAAGTTTTTCACCCCTGTTCATCATGGATAGATGCCTTTAGTTTTCCTTTTCTGATATGTTGCTGGGTGGTTTTGGTATTAGAGAGTAATACTGGTGGTGCACAACAAGCATGATATTGATCTTGTCTCTTTCTATTAATTCAAATAATTTAAGAAGTATTGGTTGTGAATATTCTTTGAAAGTATGGTAGATTGCTGCTGTTAAACCATCTGTACCTGAGTATTACTATTTTTATTATTATTATCATTATCATTTTAGTCCAAAGTGTTTTTATTACTTTGTTGCTGTTTTTATTTGTTATGAGTCTGTGCAATTTGAAAAATTCTTCTTTGTTTAACTTTGCCTGACTGTAGAAAATCATTCATTTCTTTTGGATTTCCTTATTTAATGGAGTATAGGCTTTAAAGTATTCCCCGTTAGTTTTCCAAGTTTCTTTGGTGTGTATTGTAATATTTTCTGTTTATTTTCTATTTTGTTAATTGTGGTGTGCTTGTTATTATTTTAGATTAATTATGGAAAGGACATACTCATCTTAACTTCACAAAAACATCTCTTCCATTTGTTTGTTTTTGTTTTTTTTGTCTTATTTTCTTCATTTCTATTTCATTCATTTCTGATTGATTTTTATTATTTCTTCCCATCTACTGTACTTACATTTGGCTTGTTCTTGTTTTCTGCAATTCCTGAGTTGTATCATAATCCATTTATGTCTGCTTTCTGATTTTTAATTCAGGTGCTTAGAGCTATAAATTTCCTCTCAGTACTACTTTCAATGTGTATCAATGATTTTGCTGTGTTTTATTCCCATTTAACTTATTTAATATGTGTTTTCCATTTTCTTCTGATTCCTTGAAGTACTCATCATTCAGCAAGATGTTGTTTAATCTCCCCATGTGTGAGTAAACACTTGGGATTCCTATGCTGCTCTTTCAAGCACTGTTACATTGTGGCCAGTTAGGATACATGGAGTTATTTCAATTATTCTGAAATTGTTAATTTGTGTTTTCTGTCCAAAACTGTGGTCCAATTTTGTGGTAGTTTGAAGGTACTTAGCCCCTGTAAGCTAAAGTGAATGGCACTATTACTAGAAGGTATGGCTTTTTTGGAGTAAGTGTGGCCTTTTTGGAGGAAGTGTGTCACTGTGAGGGTGGGTTTGTAGGTCTACTTTTCTGAAGCTTCAATATAACACTCATATCACTTCCTGTTTTCTGCAGGTCAAGACACAGTACTCTGAACTCCTTCTCCAGCACCATGTCTGCCTGCATGCAATCATCTAGCACCACAATGACAATGGCCTAACCTCTGAAAATGTAAGTCATAACAATGAAATGTTTTTCCTTATAAGTGCTGTTGTGGTCAGGGAGTCTCTTCACGCAAAAGAAACCTAAGACAAAAGTTTGTACCATGGCCTGGGGTATTGCTGTGATAGTCTGGACCATAGTTTTGTTTGGAGTAATATGGACTTTGAAAGTTTGTGTTGGGAAAACACCATGTAGAGATATAAAATGGTGGTGGTGGTGGGGTCATCATTACAAATATTCAAAAGGAAAGTTA
>CABHPR010158157.1:2878-30025 GCA_902168415.1 Peromyscus melanophrys | reverse complement strand
TGTGTGTGTGTGTGTGTGTGTGTGTGTGTGTGTGTGTGTGTGTGTGTACCACCATGTGTGCCCAGCAATTTTTAACGCTCTTGACATCTTGTCAACTACCCTACAAAGGCTGCAATTTTTAAACAGATTCTCACTATATAATAATATCAATTCACTTTTTCTGCATTTATTTTGTACACAGTATGTAACTCAGCATGACAGGTCAAAATAGTACAAGGTCTCTAGAATTTCCTGAGCCTGACTGAGGTTCTACAGATAATTAGTTATTGTCCACCCCTCTTCCTATTCGCTGGTGACCATCTCTCCTTTCTTTGTTGTTCACATTTGACTACTGCAGATGCTTCCTGTGTGTGGAATCAGGCAGCATTAGTTTTCTATGAGTCTGTTATTTATTTAGCATAAAGTCCTCCAGGTTCTCCCAGGTTTCTCAAACAACATATCCCCTTCTTTCTAAAGGCTGACTGTATTCCACTGTATGAATACACCACACTTAGCTGTTGACAGGGATCTAGGCTGGCTGCACATCATGCACTTTATTATGAACAGTGCTTCAATGAAAACGGAAGTGGTCATATCTTTTAAAGGCTGGGATTTTGACCATTTTCAGTAAGCTTCTAGAAGAAAGATTGCTGGTTCAAGCTGCAGCTCATTTACTTTTTTTGAGGAATTTCCATTGTTTTTCAGGGGCTACACTATTTAACATTCCCACAATGTTCATGGGCTCCACATTCTCCCTCTTCTCTGTGATATTTGCAGTCTTTTGTTTTGTTGATAGGCCTGAAACAATTTCCCATGGTTGTATGTTTAGTATTCCCTCTTTCAAACGCTTTGTTTTGGCCACCTGTGTATCTGTATCTTTTTCTTCTGTAGTGCTTTTTGAAGTCCTATGCACATTTTTATTTGTTATTAAATTTTTCAAAACTGTCAAATCAGTCATGAGATCTCCTTGTATATTTTGGACATATATGTAGCAGGGTTGGGACCTCCCCAGCTGTCAAGGAAACTTTCAAAACTTTAATAAGTTGTCATCAAGTATCCAATTGCCCTCCACAGCAAGTGGCTAAGTGCAAGCCACACAGAGTTCATGGCACAAAGATAAATGTAAATCCTGAACCTAGTTTTCACAAAGAAATGTGAGGTTGGGATGAGATGCACACTGAACCAAGGTTCCTTGAAGGAGGTGTCCACAGCTCAAGGAGAGCAAGTGTTTTGGTGAGGGGAGGACCACTGGACAAGAACTAGCAGTGTCTACTCTCCCGTCTTCCTGAGGAGTTCTCTTCCTACCCTGGCCGGCTCTCCTGGAGTCCTGCACTTAGAAGTCTATGTCAAGTGCTAGTGGCCCCAGCAGGTTTCAGAGACCTGTCAGTCAGCACTGAGGAAGACCACCTCTGTTTGTAGCCTTCCCCCTGCACTGAACTGCTGTGAATGTGGGCATGACAGGGCAGGGGAATAGAATACAGACCAATCCAATCATGGGCTGAGCAGCAGATCGACCAGGTCCATGGACCTGTGGAAAGTGCATTTCCCCAGGAGGCATGAGTAAAGCCCTTTGGGGCTTCTGTGGGTTCCCAGACAGAGCTGGATCAATCCATTCCATATTCTGTACTACTCTACCTCTTCTGGGGATATACTAGGTTTTTCCATATATCCTATAGGCAACATAACTTGGAAAATTAGTCTTAATAGTTGGCATGTTTATCTCTTGTTCTCATGTCCTTCTCCTTAAGTTCTTAGGGTATTGGCACAGTTATTAGAAATGAGAGAAAAGTGGGTTTCTATGATTCTACTTCATTCCCTGTCTCTAGACTGTTCCCATTAACTCCTGATTTCGTCTATTTATTAGCATTTCTCCAAGACTCTTGTGGTTTAAATCACTCTTTCCAGAGCAGTTATGAAAATACGTAAAATTAAACTATAACCTACTGTGACTCGTTCAGCCCAGCAGTATGGTTAGCATGGTGAAAGCCAGGAGAGCAGGTAGCACATATGCTCCTGGGGTCATGCCCAGAATCATGCAGCAAACCTTCCATAGGTCTTTGCCAAATGGGTCAGGGTCTCCAGGGCCTTGCCACAAGGAGAGCCATTCATGCTATTTTCAGGCCTTGTTCCCCAAAGAAGTCACATGGCTCCTGCGGTGTTCCCTCTAGGCCAACGGGCTGAAACACTTTGCCTCCACCTCAGGGGCTGTGTGGGGAGGTTTGGGAACTTTAGGAAGTAGCTTCTAGGTAGAGAGAGCTGATTGCTGCAGGTGGGGGCTGAGGTTCATATTCCAGCATCAGGCCCAGCTCTCTGCATCCTGGTTGGGGTCAGGCAATAAGCCCTTGCTGGACAGTCCTGCCACCACAGGCTGGTGCAGTGCTTCTGCTGAGGTCCCCATACCTCGATGGACTGTCTTCGTGGATCTGTGAGCCAGAATGAAATCTCCCAAATGTTCCTTCTGTCAGTTAGGTGGTCTCAGGGAGAAGAAAATTAACCCAAACAATGTCTTACTCCACCATGTCACTGGCACTGAATACCTCCCATTATGTATTTGGTTCACTTTCAAATACTTCGTTATTTCCTGAGTATTCCAGGATTTAATACATGACATCATATTTACTAATGTTTCCATTTCAGTCCATAGACTCATTTAGTCATTTTCTGTGTCATGTAAAAGTTATATATGCTATGGACTAGAATGGACTAGTCCAGTCCAGGCTGGGGAAAGAGCCAACAGTGCTAGGGACTATACTTCTGTGCTTGTTTTCTATGGATTTAAGTCCAAGCTTTCCCAATTACTTATCCTGGGAACTTGGATGAGATTTTTTTTTTGGTCATGGTCTTTATCACAGCAATAGAAACCCTAACTAAACACACTCATACACATTTTAAAAAGTTTCTTAAAAGAAATTAATTGATTTTTAGATATCAGTTATATATAAAATGCTTTGGTGTGAGACATTCTCTAAAGACAGTTCCTTTAGAAGAAAATAGCGAAGGCTCATTCTTTGATAGTGAGCTTTAAAAACAGGTACTACTACTGTGTTGCTCTACATATGAAGTTGTTCATACAGACCCTTTACCACTGCCTACTAGAGCAGCGCATGTCCTCAAAAAATACTGCTTATCTAAGGGTAAGACACTTTTAATGTGTTTATTAATTAGTCCTAGATGGAGGTAACAGTGATCTGTGGAGAGTGTAGTGGTATTTGCAGTAAGATGAGCAGGCTTGTGTCCCAGGGCAGGCTAGTCTCTGGCAAGCTCAGTTTTATGTTACACTGTCTACTTTAGGTAGTCAGAGCAAAATACAAATTGGACTATGCACACAAAATGTATGTGGCATACTTCAGTCATTCCAAACCTGTTATTTCTTTCAAGTAATTTATGAGGTGATTATAAAACAGGCTTCTATCAGTCAATTTCATTTTCTAACCTGGAATGTGCTCTTACTTCGAGTTTTACACAGGAAACACTTGTGTCAGGGAATAAAGCCTGCTCTGACCATCAGTGACATGATTATTGATGGTATGATATGGATTCAGGTGGCTACACACACCCAGTCCTGACCACAGAAACCCTGAAGCTCACCTGTAAGGGGCTCCCTGGAAATCTAATCCACCCAGCTCCAGTCCTCAAGCCCCTTATTAATTAATTTTGGTTTTCTGAGATAGATCAAACTCCATATCCCAAACTGACCTCAAATTCACAGCAATCCTCCTGCTTCAGTTTCCCAAGGGCTATAATTATGGGTGTGAACCATAATGTCCAGCTCTACTTATTTAATTAACCTTATGTTTACTATTTTTATTAATTAAATTTATTCATTTATTTTACATCCTGATAACACTTCTCTCCCCTCCTCTCCTCCTATTCCCTCCTACCACCTCCCCCTACCTCCTCCCAGTTCACACCTCCTCTGTTTCTGTTCAGAAAGGGGCAATCATGCCATGGGTATCAAAAAAGTTTTGCATATCAAGTTGTAGTAGAACTAACCTCCTCCCCTTGTATTAAGGTTGGACAAGGCAACCCAGTATGAGGAATAGGTTCCCAAAACCCAGCCAAAGCATTAGGGACAGCGCCTGCGTTTCCACTGCTAGGAATCCCACAAGTAGACCAAGCCATACAATTGTCACACATATGTAGAGGGCCTAAGTTGGTCCCATGCAGATCCCCTGGCTGTCATTCAAGACTCTGTGAGCTCCTATGGGCCCAGGTTAGTTGTTTCTGTGGGTTTCCTTGTGATGTGCTTGACGCCCCTGGCTTGTACAATCCTTCCTCTGTCTCTTCAGCAGGATTCCCTGAGCTGTACCCAATGCTTACATATGGGTCTCTGCACATGTTTCTATCACTTACTGGATGTAGGCTCTCTGATGACAATTGGGGTAGTCACCAATCTATGTGTACAGCAGAATATCATCAGGCATCATTACATTGATATTTTTTTCCTCCAATCGTGTTTGGTTCTATCCTAGGTCTCTGGGTCATTCAGCTTCTGGATACTGGAATTCCAGGCAATGTCAGGGGTCAGCTCACTCTCATGGTATTGGGCCTGAGGCTGACCAATCAATGGATGGCCACTCCCACAATCTCCAAGCCACCCTTAACTCCTCCCCACACAGCACATTCCATAGGCAGAACAGACTGTAGGTCAAAGGTTGTATGGCTGGGCAGCATCCCAATCCCTCCAATGGAAGTTCCATCTGGTCACAGGAAATGGCCAGTTCAGGCTATGCACCCACCATTGCTAGTAGTCTTAGGTGGGGTCATCCTTATAGATTCCTGGGAGATTCCCTTGTGCCAGGTTTGTATCTGACCCCAAAATGCACCTCTCACCACATTTCAGTAATCTTTTTTTAGTACTCTCCCCTCCATCCACCCTGCAAACCCATACCTCATGTTCTCGTCTTCACCCGCCCACAGTCCACCCACCGTCCACCCACCAGATCTCTTCTATTTATTTTTCCCTGGGAGATCCAATTGTCCCAACTTGGGCCCTCCTTGCTACCCAACCTCTCTGGGTCTGTGGATTATACCCTGGCTATCCTTCACTTTATAGTTAATAATAACTTATAACTGAGTATATACTATGTTTGTTTTTCTGGGTCTGTATTACCTCACTCAGGATGATTTTTTCCAGTTCCATTTATTTGCCTGAAAATTTCATGATGTCCTTGTTTTTAACAGCTGAGTAATATTCCATTGTGTAAATATACCACATTGTCTTTATCCATCCTTTGGTTTAGGGGCATCTAGGTTATTTCCAGATTCCGTCTATTAAAAATAACACTGCTATGAACATAGTTGAGCAAGTGTCCTTGTGATATGACTGAACACCTTTTGGGTATATGCCCAATAGTGGTATAACTGGGTCTTGAGGTAGATCAGTTTCCAGTTTTCTGTAAAACCTCCATATTGATTTCCAAAGTGGCTGTACAAGTTTGCATTCCCACCAGCAGTGGAGGAGTGTTCCCCTTACTCCACATCCTCTCCAGAATAAGCTGTCATTTGTGGTTTTGATCTTAGCCATTCTGACAGGTGTAAGGTAGAATCTCAGTCATTTTGATTTGCATTTCTCCAATGGCTAAGGATGTTGAACATTTCTTTAAATGTATCTCAGTCATTTGAGATTTTCCTATTGAGAATTCTCTGTTTAGATCTATATGCCATTTTTAAATTGGATTATTTGGTATTTTATGTCCAATTCCTTGAGTTTTATATATTTTAGAGATCTGCCCTCTGTCAGATGTGAGGCTGTTGAAAATATTGTTCCATTTTGTAGACTGCTGTTTTATCCTATTGATGGTGTCCTTTATCTTACAGAACTTGTTAGTTTCATGAGGTCCCATTTATTAATTGCCAATCTTAGTGTCAGTGCTACTGGTGTTCATTCAGGAACAATGCAATCTCATCAAAATTCCAACACAATTCTTTACAGATCTTGAAAGAACAATACTCAGCTTCATTTGGAAAAACAAAAAACCCAGGGTAGTTAAAACAATCCTGTACAATAATGCAGAAGTATCACTCTCCCTGATTTCAAGATCTATTATTGAGCTATAGTAATAAAAGCAGCATAGTACTGACATAAGAACAGACAGGTGAATCAATGGAATCAAATCTAAGACCCAGATGTAAATGCACACACGTATGGACACCTGATTTTTTTTACAGAAGTCAAAATTTACAATGGAAAAAAAGACAGCGTCTTCAACAAATGGTGCTGACAAAACTGGATGTCTGCATGTAGAAATGCAAATAGATCCAAATCTACCACCCTACACAAAACTCAAGTCCAAGTGAATCAAAGACCTCAATATAAATTCAGTTAATATGAACCTGATAGAAGAGAAAGTGGGAAATAACACTGTAGTCCAAACTGAGCTCACACTAGCTGTCTTCCTGCTTTGACCTCTTAACTGCTAAGATTCTTACTTTATTTTATTTTTTGCAAAATGTATATTATTATCTCTAAGAAGTGAGAATAGGAATCCTTTCTTCAAACCTTCTTTCTTTCATCATACATCTGAAGTTATATTGATTTTTTTTCTTGTTTTTACATCCTAACCAAAGCTTTCCCCCTCCCTTCTTCCCAGCCATGTTCCCAACTTCCTGCCCCATCTACTCCTCCTCCACTGTTTCTCTTCAGACACAGGTGGTCATTTCATGGATATCAGCTAGGGAGGTTAACAAGGAGGATTCAAGATATGGATGCATGAAGCTCACCATGAAGGGGAAATAGAATAGACATTGTCAGTGGATGGGGGAGGGTTCTAGAAGGAGGAATGGGGATAGGAACAGGAGGGATCTGGTAGGGGAAGGATGGAGGGAACGAGTACCAGGAGGGACAACAGAATCAGGGGGCATCTGTGGGATGAGCCAGGAGCCTGTGCAAAAAATGTCACATGTTCCTGGGGAAGCTTCTAGCTAACTTCAGGAGTATCAGTCTTTACTATGAAGAACCAACATTCCTTGCACTTGGAACCCATCTTATAGTAAAGACAAACTAGGTTCATTTCTGTTTATGATTAAACCTCTGTTTTTCAATGTGCCCCACCTATAACTGTAACTATAAATAGTTCTGTACTGTCTGGTCCAGGAATGGCAACCATGTTTTTGTTTCAATAAGTTGTTTATAACCATCTTGCAGCCCTACTTTTGTTTCAAAAGGTTATATGACCACCTATTGTTATAACAACCTCTTGTTATGTCTACCTGCAACTATGCCTTGGTATCAAGAGGTCATTAGGACTAACTTATTAGTTCTGCTCCTGTAAACCCATTTGTTTTGCCTACCACATCCCTTATGGTAGGAAGCCCCTACCCCTGAGCTATAAAAGCCTTTTCTTTCTCACATCCATGACTGACCTCCTCAAACACTGCCTTAGGTTGAGGCAGCCCATGTACACGAATACAAAACCTTGCTCTATTTAATTGCTTGCTTTAATGAATTTGGCCATGATAAGTTGGGTCAGTGGTCTTTCTCTCCCATCTTCTGGATTAACAATTACTCTTCCTTGCAAAGAGATTTTAAATATTTAGTGTCATCAGGAGCAAGAACATCTGACTCTAGAAGTTTGTCATCTTGCCCTTTAATCTATGACCTGTTGAATCTATGAAGAGATAGTCTGGGTCACAGTCCCAGAAAAAAAACA
Organism: Peromyscus melanophrys; assembly: GCA_902168415.1. Classification (NCBI taxonomy): domain Eukaryota; kingdom Metazoa; phylum Chordata; class Mammalia; order Rodentia; family Cricetidae; genus Peromyscus; species Peromyscus melanophrys. The sequence continues at coordinate 22,394 of CABHPR010158157.1, read as the reverse complement.
TTAAAAATGATGACAGTGTCTATGTACCAAGCTGGGTTCTTACATGAGTTACTAACGGACCCAAGATTTTCAGAGGAGGCAGACACCAAAGAAGCTGTGTGAAAAATTAGTAATTTTGAAGTCAACTGAGAGTCAGAGGAGGTGTGTAGCAAGAATCTTAAAAGTTCTTATTAATAAAAACAAACTGGAGCCAGATATTGGGGTGAACACTGAAAGATCAGAGAGACAGAACAAGCCACAGCTAACCCCAGCTCTGCCAACTTCTCAGCCAATCCTGTTTTCATGAATCTTCAGACTGAAAGCTTCTGAGTCCTCACCTGAATTGATCTCAGCTGAACTGCTGCTAAAAGTCTAAAAGCTTAACAGCTCTAGTTCCTCATTTTCATACCTTATATACCTTTCTGCTTCCTGCCATCACTTACTGGGATTAAAGGCATGTACCACCATGCCTGGCTGTTTCCAGTGTGACTTTGAACTCACTGGAATCTCTGCCATCTGGATCTCTGCCTCTGGAATGCTAGGATTAAAGGTATGTGTGCCACCATTTTCTGGTCTCTATGTCTGTCTAGTGGCTGTTCTGTTCTCTGACCCCAGACAAGTTTATTAGGGTGCACAATATATTGGGGAATGCAATATCACCACAGAGGTGAAATTGGTGCAGGTTTTGGCTTTGCCATATTGGGTAAGCTTGGTAAAGTTGCACCCTCAAGAAACACTGGTACTTTGGGTTGGAAGAACAGAATCCATTTCAAGCTCTCTTGAGTATCATTTTTCCTAAACAAGTGTTCCAGTGTTCTTGGGGTGACATACTTAACTAAGCCACCCACTGTTTTCAGAACATCCATTCTCTTTGCTCCTCCTTTTCCTACACTGTATTCTTATGCTGTGTTTAAATGCACGGTTTTGAAATTGATAAAAATGAAACTGTTTCCCATGTAGTCCATGACATCTCACTTATTAGGATTTGAGGATATTCATGCTGTTGCCTTGCATGAATGGGTTCTTCTTGAGTGATGTGTGGTATGCACACCACATAAATACAGAACAATGTGTTTCTATGTTGTACTGCTATTAATGAACATCTAAGTTTCTGGTTTTGCTGTTAGAAATAAAACTAGTTTGTCTATTTTGTACATGCCCTTTGTGCACATGTAATCAAATAAAATTGCTATAGCATGGCTTGATTATGCTTAACATTAATAACTATTCCAAAGTTTTACTTACAATGTGGTTACAAGTATTTATTCTTCCATTAGCTGTAATACATCACTCCTAAAAATTTATATACTGCTCTTTTTTTTTTTAGCAAGAATAATATGTTTACTGATCTCTAGAGATTTTTTTCTTGCCCTCTATTTAAAAAAAGAAAAAAAAAACAAGGCAAAGTACACACGCAATGTTCTTATATTGCTGGGTGTAGCAGGACATTGCTCTCTGTTATCGCTGCCCATCCCATTAGGGGAATGTAGCACAATATCTTCTCTGGTACACTGCCTGTATTACACTTCCCAACATGCACTGCCTGTTCATTCCTCTCTTATCTGTTGTACTTAGTTCTTTCTTGCACTCTATCACACCGCTGACATGTATCCTTCCACTTTACTTACCATAATAATGCCATGAGACCTCTCATACAGATCTGTTCCTGATCTCTTTGTGGAGCACCCACTGAGGAATGAAGCCGCTGATTCCAGGATAGATCCCTGCATAGGTAATGGCTGTCTAGCTCTGTGTTCCCTTTACCACCCTTTCAGCAGCTCCCTCATTCTTCAAACAAATGTCACAATTACTGAATATTATCAGAATAGCCAAATCTCAAGATTCTATAAGTAAACATTTCTAAAATTAAAATATTTAGCCTGAGTGTGGTGGCTTACATCTTTACTGAAAGCACTTAGAAGGCAGAGGCAAGCTGATATCTATGAGTTTGAAGCCAACTTGGTCTATATAGTGAGTTTGAAGCTAGCCAGAGCTACACAGTGAGACTCTCTTTGAAAGAGTGAATAAATAAATAAATACTTTCTCAAATTAATAATAACAATTTTTATGTTTTTTCTTTTTTCTTTTTTTAATATTTTTATTTTATAATTAACTTAATTTCACATATCAGCCATGGATTCCCCGTCTTTTCTCCTCCCACCCCCAGCCCTCCCCCCAATCTACCCCTCATTCCCACTTCCTCCAATGCAAAGTCTCCCCTGAGGAGTCAGCCTAATAATAACAATTTTAATCAAAGCAGTATTTTTCTTAAAGAATCAGTGATAAGGATATTTTTAAATTCTAAAGTATTTATCAGTTTCACTTACTGTGTTTAAAGTACACTTAATATCATTTCAAAAAAGAAACAGAAAACTATATGCTGAGAGATGACATGTTCAGGACTGATAAGGAGTAGTTGATAAGCCACCCAAACAGGCTGGACTTCATTAGGAGCAACAACATACAGAACACAGGCTCTGTCTCCTCCACAGTTTCAAGTTCCAAACCTCCTCCTGAATTCAGTTGCGTCTCTTCCTCTGGCTCACAGATGAGGGTTGCAAAGGTTGAAGAGGCTTCCATGGGCATTTTAGAGACAGACTTCACTACACCAGACTACCTACAAGAGGTAGAAATAGGTATGTATATTAATGCAATTTGATTCAAACTAAAAGATAGAGAGGAGATAAACCAGGGACCCTCAGAGGAGCTGAACCCCCTGCCTGTTATCATGTCCCAGTAGGTCTGTATATAAGTAGAGATGCATGGAGGACTCTGTTACATTAGTTACTCTAGCAGAATATATAGCACTCAAGTATTTCTGGAGAAGAGAAATGAAAAATAATTTAATTATGAAAGCCTAAGACATGGTTTTTGCTTGGTTGGTTGGGTTGCATTTGTTCGTTTAATTTGTTTTTGGTGTATTTGACCTATCTTAGGGACCTCTGGAGACAGCTAGCTGAGGATCATTTAACCAGCATAAGGTATGGGCTTGTGTAAGCATGAGGTCTAGTTTCCCTTTTCCATCATTTTCCCCAGTGCTGAGTAATGTTGGTTTACTTTGTCACAAGCTCATGAATATTTGAGCTGTTGCAAAATACATGGTTAACTCACAAAGTTGCTGTAAACACAGACAGGCTTGTATATAAAGAGAAATTTCCCTAGATCCAGGCCATGAGGTAAAGGTAGTCTCATTGTAACAAAATGCTAAACTGTTTTCAACTATTTTTTCCTGAATTTTGGCAATGTTAAGCATAGTTAATGCATGTATTTACTACGTAAGCATCATTTTTTCCTGTATTTTGGCTCATTTTTCTTTTTAAAAACCAATGTGTGTTTATAGTGTGTGTGCATAGTATTTTAGACTGAGGAAGGTAGACAATTCTTAGATAGAGAAAGAATGAAATCTCTTGTGCATATAATGCTTAGACAGTGGGTTTTCATGGTAAGACTCACACCTCATCCTGTGCATTATTACAGACTCAGAATGGATCACAGACCCAAACATGAAGCCTAGAATTTAAATCTATTTGAAGAAAATATGAAAAACATCTTTATGAATGAGAGCTTGTCTCAGGCAAAGATTTTCTTGGTTATAATACCAAAAGCTTCATCTATGTACCAGAAAAAATAAATTGGATTTAGTGCAATGAACACTCTGTTCTGATCCTTAAAAAAAGTTTAACAATAGACTGGTGGGGTTTCCTTCCCCCCTCCCAGCCTCTGTCTGTCTGTCTGTCTCTGTCTGTCTCTGTCTTTCTGTCTCTGTCTCTCTCAAAAGAAATTGTACCTACATTGTACTGAGAGTTTTAAAAACCCAATGTTTCATTAGATGTATAATTGTGTGTTTAGCAGTGCTGTGAATATTGTTATCCTTACACAATTGTTTGCATTTGACAATTGCTGGTGTATGAAAATAAAAATTATTTTCTGCATTGACATATTTTCCTGCAACACTGTAAACTTGTTCATTACTTTTAGAGCCCTTTTAATAGACTTCTTAGAAATTTATATGTAGATATATCCATGTCATCTGAATACCAACACTTTTATCTCTATGAGACTTGACTGTTATTTCTTATTCTTGCCCTATTGTCCTGACTAGAACCCCCGAACTCACACTAGACTGGTGAGCAGATACCATTACCTTTTGCTCGGTCGCCTTAACCTGCCCTTGCAGGTTCTTGAGTTTGATGTTCTGAAATTTATATTTTCAGATAAAAAGCTCCAAAGAAAATACCTCAGAATCATTCCCACTGTGTTTCCTGCTAACCTTTACTGCTGCTATGCAGTGATCATGGTCCTTACTGTGGCTGTATTTACACTTTCTGTTACATTGTCAGGTGAGTGACTCATCTCCAGATTCTGCAGCATTCTGTCCACATCCACATTGTCACTTTTACTTAACACTGTGAGCCAGGCACTGAGGGAAGGGCTGGAGAGAAAACACACTGGAAATTCCTGTTCTCTGGGAACTTCGGGTCTAGCAGGAAGATGCAGTGAAGGATCAGTACAGGCTGTGGTGTGCAGAGGAGGCCAGGCTCAGCATCCATGGGAAGATGGCATTCAGCAATCTCTAGAGAGATGCAGGAGACAGATGTCCACCTGGGAGACCAACTGAAGGCAGAGAACAAAGACAAGAAATTAAAGGAGAAACCTCAAGAAGGCTGATGTACCTAAGAGAAGTGAGTGGAGTGAAGAGTAATATGGTTGGGGAAGGTACAGAATCCCCCATGACTCTTGGTTTCAGTTAATTTCCTCAAACAGTGTCTGAAAATACTAAATAGAAAGTTCTAGAAGTATGTCATTCCTAAGCTTTTAGTTGTGGACTGTTCAGAATTACTTACAGCTTTTTTTCATAGCTTGAGTGTATGTTTCATAATATTGTTTTATTAAAACCAACTTTAACCATGTCAGAAAATAATACACAGGCCTAAACATGGACAAATACTTGCCAAAAAGTCTTAGTCAGTGTAACCCGAAAAGTGGCAGATAAAAAGAATTACAGTCACCCTCACTGCCTGTTCCATTTGTCCCTTTCACTGAAGTCTCGTGGTACTGGGTATAAGAACTGGGAACAGCTACAACAAATTCTGTTCAACTAAAAATTAGTGTGGGAGCCATTTCTGGTACTTAATATCTCTTATGAAATCACTTATTTCTAGGATTTAGAGACCTGTTGAAAGAACAGTGCAAATCTTCTGATCTGTCAAAAGAAGAAAAAGCTGAAGGTATGACAGAAAAGTGTCTGTGATTCTTCTAAGCTGTCCTCTGAAATTCAGACCTTCTTACACACCATTCTGAGTGGCTCTAAGAAGAGCCAGCATGTGTATGTATATGATATATATGTGTATGTATATGTATATATGTATGTATATGTATACATATATGTGTATATGTGTATGTGTATATCATTGCTTTGAGATACGGTGAAGATGACTCAGGCCTTGTATCTGCTCTGTGCTCTCTCCTTAATCCTTGTTGTCAGAGGTGTTGTTTGTTTAGGAAACTGGAACGTAGACCCAGCTTGTAAAACGGAGGAAGTTTAGACCTCTCAGTCCTAAGGCGCTCATAGCCTAGAAATGATTTCCTCACAGGGTATGGTGTCTTTAGTCCCAGCACTCAGGAGACACAGTCAGGAGGATTACTACAAGCTCCAGACAAGTGTGGTCTATACAGTGAAATCCAGGCCAGGCAGAAGACAGGGAGATTCTGTCTCAGAACACAAAATACAAAGAAGAAAAATAAAGCATTTCCTCAGAGCTCACTGGAAGGCCCTGGATTGGGCACCATCACGCTAGGATGGGTCTCCTAGTGATAAATTAGTAGAGCTACAGTACAAGCACACATCTCCCAACTGAGACTTGCATGGATAACCAAGGAGATGAGACATAGAAATGTTTCTTTATTATATTTCATGGCACTGTCTGCATTTCAGTGAGAATGGAAAAACCAGTCATTTCAACCCCTGGACCTTGCTGTGCCACCTGTCCAAGTGGCTGGATTGGATTTGGAAATAAATGTTTTTATTTTTCTGAAGACCTGAGAAACTGGACGTATAGCCAGACCTCCTGCATGGCACTAGGGGCCCAACTAGCTCGATTTGACAGCCTGGAGGAGCTGGTAAGAAAGGCTCAGGAATTGGTTTGTTGTTTTTCTGTTGAATGTGTATTGCCTTGTGACAGGCATCATAAAGCTGAAGCATGAGGAAGGATTACACCTTTCCTATACAGGGGACATGGGGAACATGTTAGTGTATGCAGTCGCTGATGTTGTTGCTTCTGACTGGAGCCACGAGACATTCCACAGACAAGCTCTCATGTAGGGCTCATTGTCAACCTTCATGGCCACAATCTACTGCGATGCATGTTAATCATGGAAGTCTTTATCCAAGCTGGCAGGTATTACAAACTGAATGTGGCAACTGTTAATAACTGGAAGGCCAGGCTTAGTAAGGGATGATTCTAGTCCCAGAGGAATTAGGAACCAACAATATACTTTGGATTGTGGATCTAAAATGCATCCACTGAGAACTGAAGGTTATGATGGCATTAAAGTCCATGATCCTCAGTTACAACCTGCTACCTTCCAGAAAGGAGGCTGTAAGACAGAGAGACTCAAGGGTTCTTTGAAACAGAGAGACACATGTACCTGCTTTTCATGTTTTATGACAGAAGTTCCTGAAGAGATATGCGGGTATTTCTTTCTCCTGGATTGACCTCCAGAGAGAGTCAACACAACACCCTTGGAAGTGGACAGACAACACTGAATATAACAACTTGTATGTCTTCAGACCACTTTTCTTTCTGCTGTGTCCATGTGTTGTGATGTGTGAGCTGTGACTATGAGAGAGAAAAGTCAGTGTCATGTGAAGCCAATTGTTCTGGAAAGCAAGAAACATAAACCCTTGGTCTTGAGGTTGGCTCTGAGGCAAGGTGTGTGCTTATGTGCAAGAGTCAATCCCCAGCAAGCTCCACATCCCAACAAATTTAAATCCATTGAGTGCTCTCCTATTTATTTACTGTCATCATCAAAGCATTTACCTTGTGCAATTTGACTTGAAGTCTTTAACATGATGATGGCATCAGGGGTAATCTTTCCACTTCCATCACCAATGTAAAACATTTCCTGCTGAGAAATGCCCTTGTCGGCTGTCTACAGAGCTGCAGATGGGCAGTGAGGCCTCTGAAATCCCAGGAAGCCACGGCAGAACTGCTGGGGTAGGACTTGTCAGTCCACTGTTTGCACAGCTGCATCTGTCCCAGAAGCAGAGACTCCAGGGACATTGGGAACCCCCTCTAAAGTCTCATCATCAAAGAGGACCCCAGGCATCTCTTGGATATGAATATAGCTAGCCAATTTGAATGGAGCCATTCACTGAAATGACAAAACACGGACCCACTCATTTCCATCATTAAAGCCCTTTCAGCAGTTTACTAAGAAGTGGGTTTTCCCTACTTGTATACACGTGTAAAATACATGTAAGGAATAATTTAGTATCACCCTCTGTGAGGCAAACCCCGACAGCAGATCTTTTGAACATGGCAGCGAGCACCTGTCAACATTACAGGTCAATATGGATCAATGATAATGGGGTAATGTTCAAGTTGAACCCTGAGATGTAATAGACACTAGGTGAAAAACCCGTGTTTGCAATTCCTCATGGACTCTGCCTTTCTTTGAGTCATACAACAAATAATCATTAGAGGTGGTGAGATTTCATTGCAGGAGTGAATGCAGTGCCAGCCTCTGTAGAAATTTTATTTTTTGTTTTAGGGTTCCTGTTGAAGGAGAAGAAAAACATGCCTACCTGACTGGTTGGAGGATCAGCAGTAGCAGGGACTACCTAAGGAGATATTGGGTTTGTAGCAAGTCCAACAGCTGTATGTCACAGTATTCAGTGCCCAGTAGTTTTTAATCTAAGGTAAGGAAAGTTTTAAAGCATTTGTGAGAAATCTGTTAGATGTTGCTTATGTTTGATGCTCCATTCTTGATCTGCTAATACCATTATCAAAATCAATTCATAATGTGTGGTGATGTCAAGTTGAAAACTATCTTAGACGACTATACTTACAGGTGCTTGGGAGACCATAAATGATTCTAAATTAAATAAATATTCATGTATGAGTTGGCATTCATATCTTAAACCTAAAGTACAATAACAGTATTAGTGACCCCTGCTTTTATGACCACATATGAACTTTTTTTTATTACTTCCTCTTTTGAATGCCTGGGATCTTAAAAAGTGAAGGACAAGTGAAAACATGGAAATAATTCAGTAACCACAGGAAAGATGATTATTGGTCTGTGGCCTCCAAATATTTTTAGAGACAGTCAACATTTTTTTTTTTACAAAATTCAATGACCGACATAAAGGGAGATCTAGACAAGATTAAAACCAATGCCATACATTCTGGAATTTAATTCATTAGGAACATTGTCAAAATATTTTTGGACTTTACTACTCAGGGCTTTAATAAAATTTAAGTTCATGGAGGAAGAGAAGAAAGATTGCAAAATGAACTCCACCAGAAGGAGTTTCTATAAGCTCCAAGTGGGAGCTGAGAGGCAAGAGAGAAGGCCAGACTGGCAGAGAGAAGTTGTGAGACTTTCAAGATAGAATGGGAGACAGGAGGAACAATGTTTCAAAGACCCAGAAGTGCTTAAGGATGCTGCAGGTTTTATCAGGCAGCTACTAAGGTGAGGAGGTAAGGAAACAGGAAGCGTTCCAATAGAGGGAGAGGAGCAAGTGTCTTAATAACTAGAGTGTAGCCATTGTGGTGGGACACTGGACGGCATAGCAGGCAGGAGGAGACAGAGAGAGGACACTTACTAAGTAGGTGAAGAGAGAGAGATGGTTAAAGCAGGTAGAGAGAAGAAACAGCTGGAGGCAGACACTAGAATTTGGAACCAAATATGATGGGGAGAAGAAGCTGGCAGAAACAAATGATCCCAATGCACCTTAAGAGAGTCAAATCAGCAACTTTAGCCAAATCAGAATCTTGGTTAAGAGTGGCCTAGTCTCCATGGTAGTTGAAAGGCATGGGTGAGAGCTGTTCAGCCTGTTGGTTAGTAGTTCAGGCTGGGAGGGCCCACTGAAGCTTATAGAGGTTGGTTACTACAGGCTGAAGGGGACCGACTCCTGAGCTGATTAAATTGGAGATCCTGAGTCAAGTAGTAGGTTCCACTGGGGTTTTTAACCAGAAGTATGGGGGAAGAAGTGAGGGACACAGAAGAGTCTTTCTTAAGAGGTCAGAGATAAGAGACTTAAGTCCCCTAAGACTTTGGAGAGGGAGTAGATATTGAGCCTAGGTGATGTAATTAGTAGGGTTTTGCAATTGGGTAACAAGAGGGGAATTATGTTTGGCTATAGAGGTATTTGGGGTGTCTGATTCTCAGGGATCCACCTGGGAGGCCAGGAAAGGGAAAAGTGTGTCAGATTGTGTGGTTTTGAGAAGGAAAGGGAATGGTGGGGATCCTGGGGTCAAATTGATGGGGAGCAAAAGAAATAGAAGCTCCCACTCTGGCTAATAAGCACCTTCCCAGCAAAGGGACAGGAGAGGTTAGTATTTCTAGGAAGGAGTGAGCAAAGGGGATACCCCTAAAAATACAACTAAATGGTGGGGTTTGGTGTGGTTGGTAAGGCGTCCTCCCACCCTGATCATAGGGAAACAAGGAGAGGTGGGTAACCAAGACTCCACTGGGACTAATTAGGAGGCCCAGGTGTCCAGAAGAAAGGAGATGGATCACTCTGATTATGTGATAACTACCTGAGGCCCCCTGTTGGAGGTGGTGGTTGTCAGGCCAAGAGAGCCTGGGCCCCTCAGTCATCCATGGCCAGACCTAGGAGGTGGGCTAGAGGGTGATCTGGGCCTGATATACCCACACCACAAATGACATGAGCCTAATGTCCCTCTTGATGGCACTGTGGGATTGTCTGAATTTTTATGAGGGTTTTGGGAGACCCAGGCCCAGTGACCCTCCTGACTGCATTTGAAGCAGGGACCCTAGTTTCTTAGGGCTTTTGAAAGCAAGAGGGGAGCTGCTATGCCTTCCGTAGTATCAGGTATTTTTGTTTTGGGACCATTTTCATCTCTCCCATGATACACCTTGAAGGCCAACACTAAGATTTCTGCCTGCAGAGTTAGGGACCCCCTTTCAGGATGTTTAAGTTTGCCCTAATGTCAGGGGAATTCTGGAAGAAGAAGTGGCACTTTAAGAGCAGGCTTACAGAGACAGGCCAGGTAGCAAGTTGTCTGGACTTTGTCTGCATGCGCTCTAGCTTGTTTTCACATTCTCCTGCATTCAGGGAGAAAGTTGTTGGTGAAAATTATACACTGGAATTCTTCAATGAAGGTGGAAGAATTAGCAGTATAGAACTACAATCCTTTTTTTATTTGAAAGTGTACACTTAATAAATAGGGAATGTGTGCCTTGAACAAGCTGTCCACCCTGGCATCCTCCCATAATGCAAGAACCCATGGCTGGTTTAGGCCAGATAGGAGAAGGCTCATTAGTATGATCATAATTTGTGAAGGAATCATCTGGTTTGGACTTTACAGCTAGGAGGATTTGCTTTTCTTTGGTTGACTTATACCATTTGGTCAATTTTAATCAAGATGGGAATAAATTCACATGGCAAAATCCATCCTTTCCAAACCAAGCAATGATGGCTGTCAGAAATGTGGCTACCTCTATCCCAATGAGGGGACAGCAGCTAGGATGGCGGAAAGTCACGTGTCCTTTAAGATTACCTACATAGAGATTTTTAACTATCAGTCTTGGTGTACTAGTTTTAAATTAACCCATTTCTTACAGATTTTTAATCATACCTATATGCTTATAAATTTTGAAGTGCAGAAAGTTTACACAATAATCTTACAAATCTTTTTTTTTTCATTTTTTTGTTAAGAAATTTTCTACTCACTCCACATACCACCCACAGATTCCCCCCTCCTCCCTCCTCCCACCCCCCAGCCCTCTCTCCCAAGCCACCCCACATCCCCATATCCCCCAAATCAAGGTCTCCCATGGGGAGTCAGCAGAGCCCGGCACACTGAGCCTAGGCAGGTCCAAGCCCCTTCCCACTGCACCAAGGCTGCACAAGGCATCACACCACAGCCACCGGATTCCCAGAAGCCTGCCCATGTACCAGGGATAGATCCTGATCCCCCTGCCTGGGTGCCCCTGTAGTGGGTAGCCATTCCAGCTTTGACCTGGAAGTTCCAACCCTCATTGAGGCTTCAGTAATGGTCACGCATACAAGGCAGGGCTGAGAGAGGACACTGAAGACCCAAGATCTGGATGTGGGGGCTCTCTTGGTTCCTGGACCCTAGAAGCTGGAGGCAGACCGAGCAGAGTTCTCCAGAGTACACCGCTGGACTATGCTACACCTTTCCCAGACCCTGTAAACTATCCCTTCACTTGTAAGTTACCCCACAAAATAAACCTCCCTTTTAACTACGTGGAGTGGCCTTAATAATTTCACCGATATGCCCCTCAAACAGTTTGAGCCAAACAACCATCTTCCATATCCAGAGGGCCTAGTCCAGTCCCATGGGGGCTCCACAGCCACCAGTCCACAGTTCATGGGCTTCCACCAGTGTGGCCAATCATCTCTGCATGTCTTCCCATCATGATCTTGATGTTCCCCACCTGCAGAATCCCTCCTCTCTCTCATCAGTTGGATTCCCAGAGCTCAGCCTGGTGCCTGGCCATGGATCACTACATCTGCCTCCATTAGTCACTGGACTGCTGTGGGATGGTCTGTATGTCAAACATGTTGCTTATTGGTCAATAAATAAAACACTGATTGGCCAGTGGTCAGGCAGGAAGAAGTATAGGCGGGACAAGGAGGAGAGAATTCTGGGAAGTGGAAGGCTGAGCCGGAGACACTGCCAGCCACCACCATGACAAGCAGCATGTGAAGATGCCGGTAAGCCACAAGCCATGTGGCAAGGTATAGATTTATAGAAATGGATTAATTTAAGATATAAGAACAGTTAGCAAGAAGCCTGCCACGGTCATACAGTTTGTAAGCAATATAAGTCTCTGTGTTTACTTGGTTGGGTCTGAGCGGCTGTGGGACTGGCAGGTGAAAGAGATTTATCCTGACCGTGGGCCAGGCAGGAAAACTCTAGCCACACTGGACAAAGGCTCTATGATGACACCTAGGTTATTCACTAGACCAGTCACCAGAGTAGACCAGTCCAGGCACCCTCTGTACCACTGCCAGCAGACCAAAGTGGGGTCATCCTTGTAGATTCCTGAGAGTCTCTCCAGCACCCTGCCTCTTCCTATTCCCATGATGTCCTCATCTATCATGGTATCTCCTTCCCTGCCCTACCACTCTGTCCCTGTTCCAGCTTGACCCTCCCATTTCCCTATGTTCTTATCCCCCACTCCTCATCCTCTGCCACCCACCCACACCCAGTCCGCTCATATAGATCTCATCCACTTCTCCTTTGCAGGGTCATCCATGTGTCCCTCCTAGGGTCTTTCCCTGTTAGCTAGTCTCTCTGGAGCTGTGGGTTGCAGTCTGGCCATCCCTCTTCTCACCTCTAGTATCCACTTATGAGTAAGTACATTCTATGTTTGTCCTTCTGAGTCTGGGTTACCTCACTCAAGATGATATTTTCTAGTTCCATCCATTTGCCTGAAAATTTCATGATATCATTGTTTTTTAATGCTGAGTAGTACTGTATTGTGTATATATGTCACATTTTCTTTATCCATTCTTCAGTTGAGGGGCATCTAAGTTTTTTCCAGGTTCTGGCTATTACGAATAATGCTGATATGAACATAGTTGAGCATGAGTCCTTGTGGTAGGGTTGAGCATTCCTTGGGTATATGCCCAAGAGTGGTACAGCTGGGCCTTGAGGAAGACTTATTCCCAATTTTCTGAGAAACCACCATACTAATTTCTAGAGTGGCTGTACAAGTTTGCATTCCCACCAACAGTGGAGGAGTGTTCCCCTTGCTCCATATCCTCTCCAACATAAGCTGTCTTCAGTGTTTTTGATCTTAGCCATTCTGACAGGTGTAAGATGTTATCTCAGAGTTGTTTTGATTTGCATTTCCCTGATGAATAAGGATGTTGAGCAATTCTTTAAATGTCTTTCAGCCATTTGAGATTTTTCTGCTGAGAATTCTCTGTTAAGCTCTGTAGCCCATGTTTTAATTGGATTGTTCAGTATTTTTAAGTCTAGCTTTTTGAGTTCTTATATATTTTGGAGATCAGCCCTTTGTCAGATGTGGGGTTGGTGAAGATCTTTTCCCATTCTGTAGGCTGTCATTTTGTCTTATTGACCATGTCCTTTACTCTACAAAAGCTTCTCAGTTTCAGGTGGTCCCATTTATTAATTGTTGCTCTGAGTATCTGTGCTACTGGTGTTATATTTAGGAAGTGGTCTCCTGTGCCAATGCATTCCAGACTACTTCCTACTTTCTCTTCTATCAAGTTCAGTGTAACTGGATTTATGTTGAGGTCTTTGATCCACTTGGACTTGAGTTTTGTGCATGGCAACAGATATGGATCTATTTGCAATCTTCTGCATGTTGACATCCAGTTATGCCAACACCATTTGTTGAAGATGCTTTCTTTTTTCCATGGTACAATTTTGGCTTTTTTGTCAAAAATCATATGTTCATATGTGTGTGGATTAATGTCAGGGTCTTCAATTCGATTCCATTGGTCCACATGTTGGTTTTTATGCCAGTACCAAGCTGTTTTTATTACTATAGCTCTATAGTAGAGCTTGAGGTCAGGGATCATGATTCCTCCAGAGGTTTCTTTATTATACAGGATTCTTTTAGCTATTCTAGGTTTTTTGTTTTTCTATATAAAGTTAAGTATTGTTCTTTCCAAGTCTGTGAAGAATGTGTTGGGATTTTGATGGGGATTGCATTGAATCTGTAGATTGCTTTTGGTAAGATTGCCATTTTTACTATGTTAATCCTACCTATCCATGAGCATGGAAGATCTTTCCATTTTTTGATATCTTCTTTGATTTCTTTCTTTAGAGACTTAAAGTTCTTATCATACAGGTCTTCCACATACTTAGTTAGAGTTACCCCAAGGTATTTTATAGTATTTGTGGCTATTGTAAAGGGCGGGTGATATTTCTCTGATTTCTTTTTCAGCCCATTTATCATTTGTATATAGGAGGACTACTGATTTTTTGAGCTAATCTTGTATCCTGCCACCTTACTGAAGGAGTTTATCAGCTATAGGAGTTCCCTGGTAGAATTTTTGGGGTCACTTATGTATACTATCATATCATCTGCAAACAGTGAAAGTTTGACTTATTCCTTTCCAATTTGTATCCCCTTGATCTCCTTTTGTTGTCTTATTGCTCTAGCTAGAACTTCAAGTATTATGTTGAATAAGTATGGTGAGAGTGGACAGCCTTGTCTTGTTCCTGATTTTAGTGGAATCAATTTGAGTTTCTCTCCATTTAATTTGATGTTTGCTGTTGGCTTGCTATAAATTGCCTTTATTATGTTCAGATATGTTCCTTGTATTCCTGATCTTTCTAGAACCTTTATTATGAAGGAGTGTTGGATTTTGTCAAAGGCTTTTTCAGCATCCAATGAGATGATCATGTGTTTTTTTTCTTTCAGTTTGTTTAGATGGTGTATTACACTGACAGATTTTCGTATGGTGAACCATCCTTGCATGCCTGGAATGAAGCCTACTTAGCCATGGTGGATAATTTTTTGATGTATTCTTGGATTCTGTTTGCCAATATTTTATTGAGTATTTTTGTATCAATGTTCATGAGGGAGATTGGTCTGTAATTCTCCTTCTTTGTTGCGTCTTTGTGTGGTCTGGGTATCAGGGTAACTGTAGCCTCATAAAAAGAATTTAGTAATGTTCCTTCTGTTTCTATTGTGTGGAACAATTTGAAGAGTATTGGTATTAGCTCTTCTTTAAAAATATGGTAGAATTCTGTGCTGAAACCATCTGGTCCTGGGCTTTTTTTGGTTGGGAGACTTTTAATGACCATTTCTATTTCCTTAGGGGTTACTGAACTATTTAAATAATTTATCTGGTCTTGATTTAACTTTGGTATGGGATACCCATCCAGAAAAACATCCATTTCTTTCAGATTTTCCAGTTTTGTGGAGTACAGGTTTTTGAAGTATGACCTGATGATTTTCTGGATTTCCTCATTGTCTGTTGTTATGTCTCCCTTTTCATTTCTGATTTTGTTAATTTGGATGCCCTCTCTCTCTCTCTGCTTTTTGGTTAATTTGGATAAGGGCTTGTCTATCTTGTTGGTTTTCTCAAAGAACCAACTCTTTATTTTATTGATTCTTTGTATTGTTCTCTTTGTTTCTATTTTATTGATTCCAGTCCTCAATTTGATTATTTCCTGGCGTCTGTTTCTCCTGGGTGAGTTTGCTTCTTCTTGTTCTAGAGCTTTCAGTTGTGCTGTTAAGTCACTAGTGTGAGATTTCTCCAACTTCTTTATGTGGACATTTAGAGCTATGAATTTTCCTCTTAGCACTGCTTTCATGGTGTCCCATAAGTTTGGGTATGTTGTACATTCATTTTCATTGAATTTTAGGAAATCTTTAATTTCTTTCTTTATTTCTTCCTTGACCCATTGGCGATTCAACTGGGCATTATTCAGTTTCCTTGAGATTGTAGGCTTTCTGTAATTTTTGTTGTTGTTGAAATCTAACTTTAAACCATGGTGGTCTGATAAGATACAGGAGGTTATTTCAATTTTTTTGTACCTTTGTGACCAAGCATGTGTTCGATTTTGGAGAAGGTTCCATGGGGTGCTGAAACGAAAGTATATTCTTTTGTGTTAGGGTGGAATGTTCTGTAGATATCTATTAAGTCTATTTGAATCATAATGTCTGTTAGTTCCCTTATTTCTCTGTTAAGTTTCTGTCTGGCAGACCTGTCCATTGGTGAGAGTGGGGTGTTGAAGTCTCCCAATACTAGTGTGTAGGGTTTGATGTGTGGTTTAAGTTTTAGTAATGTTTCTTTTACAAATGTAAGTGCCCTTGTATTTGGGGCATAAATATTCAGAATTGGGACTTCATCTTGTCGGATTTTCCCTGTGATAAATATGTAATGTCCTTCCTGATCTCTTTCAATTGATTTTAGTTTGAAGTCTATTTTGTTAGATATTAGGATAGCTACACCAGCTTGCTTCTTAAATCCATTTGATTGGAAAGTCTTTTCCCAGCCTTTTATTCTGAGGTAGTGTCTGTCTTTGAAGTTGAGGTGTGTTTCTTGTATGCAGCAGATGGATGGATCCTGTTTTCGTATCCATTCTGTCAGCCTGTGTCTTTTTATAGATGAATTGAGACCATTGATATTAGTGGATACTAATGACCAGTGATTGTTAATTCCTGTTATTTTTTGGTGGTAGTGTTATATGTTTCCCTTCTTTGGTATTTGTTGGTGTGGGACTATCTATTGCCTGTGTTTTCATGGGTGTAGCTAACTTCCTTAGGTTGGATTTTTTTCCTTCAAGTGCTTTCTGTAGGGCTGGATTTGTGGAGAGATATTGTTTAAATTTGGTTTTATCATGGAATATTTTGTTTACTCTGTCTATGTTGATTGAGAGTTTTGCTGGGTACAATAGTCTGGTTGGCATCCATGGTCTCTTAGTGTTTGCATAATGTCTGTCCAGGACCTTCTGGCTTTTAGAGTCTCCATTGAGAAGTCAGATGTTATTTTTATGGCTGCCTTTATATGTTACTTGGCCTTTTTCCTTTGCAGCTCTTAACATTTTTTCTTTATTCTGTATGTTTAGTGGTCTGATTTTCATGTGGCGAGGGGACTTTTTTTTTATCCAGTCTATTTGGTGTCCTGTAACCTTCTTGTATCTTTATAGGCATTTTCTTCTTTAGGTTGGGAAAGTTTTCTTCTATGATTTTGTTGAATATATTTTCTGTGCCTTTGAGTTGGTATTCTTCTCCTTCTTCTATCCCTATTATTCTTAGGTTTGATCTTTTCATGGTGTCCTAAATTTCCTGGACATTTTGGTTCATGACTTTGTTGGCTTTAGTGTTTTCTTTGACTGATGAATCTATTTCCTCTACCGTATCTTCAATGCCAGAGATCTGCTCTTCCATCTCTTGCATTCTGTTGGTTATACTTGCATCTGTAGTTCCTGTTCATTTACTCAGATTTTCTACTTCCAGCATTCCCTCAGTTTGTGTCTTCTTTATTGTTTCAGTTTCAGTTTTCAAATCTTGAACTGTTTCCCTCATTTGTTTAATTGCTTTCTCTTGGCTTTCAAGGGATTTACTGATTTCTTCCCATTTTTTGTTTGACTTTTCCTCAATTTCTTTAAGGAAATTTTTCATTTTCTCTTTTAAGATCTCTAATATCTTCTTATAGTCATTTTTATGGTCGATATCTTCTGTTTCTTTTGTGTTGGGATGTTCAGGTCTTGCTGATGTAGGTTCTGATGGAGCCATATTGGTTTTTATGTTGTTGACTGTATTTTTGCACTGGCATCTACCCATCTGTTTCTCCACTTGGTGCAAGTGGTGTCTGTGTCTGAGGGAGCCTCTCTTGGTCTGATCGATACTCTTGGTCCAGTGGGAGCTCTTGGTCTAGTTGATGCTAATGGACTCTTTGTCTCAGGGAGCAGTTCTTAGTCCAATTGGCGCTAGTGGGCTCTGTCTCAGGGAGTAGCTGCAGTCTTAGCATGTGGTAGATGGTGGTAGTCTGACCTGTCTGCAGGATGTCTGCCTGCCAACTGGCCTCTTAGTCCAGTTGGGTGCCGGCAGGCTCTGTCTCAGGGAACAATTGCAGTCTTGGAGGGTAGGTGGGATTTGGGGGAGGTGGGCAGGCTCTGTCTCAGGGAACAATTGCAGTCTTGGAGGGTAGGTGGGATTTGGGGGAGGTGGGCACGCTCTGTCTCAGGGAACAATTGCAGTCTTGGAGGGTAGGTGGGATTTGGGGGAGGTGGGCCTTGGGTTAGAGAGTCAGATGGGGGATGGTGGTAGTCTGATGTATCTGCAGGAGGTCTGCCTGCCAACTGGCCTGAAACTAGGACTGCAATGGCTGCTGGTGTAGGGGCACAGGGTTGTGCCCCTGGGCCCAAAGCCTAGGGGCTGGGTGTTCAAGTATGAGGATAAAGACTCACCTCTTAGTCCAGTCAGGTGCTGGCAGGCTCTGTCTCAGGGCTAATCTTACAAATCTTGAGATAAGATTTATACCTTAGCAAAAGCTTCAGAGAGTTAAACCAAAATCAAAAGAGTATCAGATGAGTAGCAATAGTACCCATTAGGACTGGTCAGTCCCTTTATTTTGTTTTGCTCTCCTTTCTCTGTTACATACTCAGGTGGCTCACCTGATATGGAACAGAGATTTTGAGAGAAACCTTTAAAAAAGCACACAAGGATCTAGAGAAAGGGAAGTCATACTCCAACTCCAGAGCCAGCTTTTAATTGAAGTGGGATAGTGTTGGGAGAATTCCTACAGAGCTACAGCTGGTTTGATTCAGGAGTGTTAGTACCTAGCTTTAGTCTGCTTTTGTGATTGCTACCTGTGGAGAGCCGTTTCACCGCTCTGCTGCACTTTAAAGATGGCGCTGACATCCTGTCCCTGCCTTCCCGCTGGTGGGACATTTAGACAAAAGCAATTCTGTATTTGGCTTTGGTATTCGATTACGGCTTGCTATGGCATACATGTACCTATCCTGGGATCCCATGTGGCATGTGGTGGTCGGTGGAATGAGACCTCTAAAGGCTGGGACGGGCTCCCTTCGGGAGGAGTAAGACAAAGAAGGGTCACAGAAAAAGATTGTAAAAGGCCTGAATAAACAGCTTGAAGAAGAGCTCGGTGTTGCGTCTTCCTTGCTGGTCGAGGTGGTCGTGACAGCTACCTTTTGTCTCCTGGTATTTATTCTCTATGTGAATCTTGTCTGAGTATTTTCTGAAGATACAAAGCCTATGCAAATATGGTTGAGAAAGAACCTGGAACATCACAGGTATTCTTCAGCTGAGAATTTGCATTTGGCAGCATCCCTTTGGGAAGCTTAGGTGAGAAGTTTTGGGGTATGAAGATTAACTTGCCAAAGGGTGTAAACTGGAGAAAAATAAAAGGGCTATTTGCTAAGATACAGCAGACCAGTTTGTAGAGGTGGATCCCCCCTAAAGCTGGGAAAGACTAAAACCATCCTTGAGGTTCCTCTGTCACTTGATTCCATGGACCTACATGAACAGCCACACCAGATATACAACATATTGTTGTGCCAAAGTGGAACTTGAAGGACAGAGGATCCGGATCTTGAAAACTGGAGGAAGTTGCTCTCAAGGTAAGAGGACTCCAGGATTGGCAGGGTCATGGGAAATTTCCCATCTCAGGAGCAATGGTATATGCAGTTATTAAAATGCCTGTTAAAGCCAGGCAGTGGTGGTGCACACCTTTAATCCCAGCACTTGGGAGGCAGAGGCAGGCAGATCTCTGTGAGTTCAAGGCTAGACTGGTCTACAAAGGGAGTTCCAAAAAAGGTGCAAAGCTACACAGAGAAACCCTGTCTCAAAAAAAAAAAAAAAAAAA
>CABHPR010158156.1:0-30955 GCA_902168415.1 Peromyscus melanophrys | reverse complement strand
AGTATTTTCAAAACAAAAGTAATGAATTTTTAAAATCACAAATAATAAAATATAGTTTACATACATGAATCTTCCCCATGAACATAATGTCAGATGAATTTGTTTAAAGTAATTGATTTATTTAACCTTTTATGAAGTTAATGGCAGCCCCAGAGTTGGGACTTAGCAAAACTTCCCTTCAGGTCTGATTTACAACTCTATACTACAGTATTGCAAGACCAACAGTATCTTAAGCCAAGTGACGCATTAGATTAGTAACATTATTTAGAATACAATTATAAACTCTAAGTACTTTCTCAGCATTACTCCTAATTTATACGCTTAGCACAGTCAGCATTTTTTTTTTTTTTTTAATTTTTTGGTTTTTTTTCGAGACAGGGTTTCTCTGTGTAGCTTTGCGCCTTTCCTGGAACTCACTTGGTAGCCCAGGCTGGCCTCGAACTCACAGAGATCCGCCTGGCTCTGCCTCCCGAGTGCTGGGATTAAAGGCGTGCACCACCAACACCCGGCACAGTCAGCATTTTTAAAGTGAGTATTTTCAGCATGGCACGATGGCACATACCTTTAATCCCAGCACTGGTGAGGCAGAGGCAAGCAGATCTCTGAGCTTGAGGCCAGCCTGTTCTACAAAGTGAGTTTAGGACAGCCATCACTGCATAGTGAAACCCTGTCTCACAAAAACAAAACCTAAATGAAGTATTTTAGGGACTGGAGAGCTGGCTCAGCAGTTAAGAGCACTGACTGCTTGTCCAGAGAACCCAGGTTTAATTCCTAGCACCCACATGGTGGCTAACAACTACAATTACTCCATGGGGTGTGGGTTGGAGGAGGGGTTCTAATGCCCTTTTGTGGCCTCTATGGGCACTGCATGCACAAAATAGATAGATACCCATGCAGGCAAAATACCCATAGACAAAAGAATAAAATATTTTTAAATCTTGTTTTAGAATTAAGATTTTCAAGTAGCTTACAATCAAGAAATAAAATCACTCTAATATTCATACACAACCAAGTGATTTCATATCTAAGTTAAACTGGACAGCCAGCTAAGGAGCACCACAGAGAAAGGAGGCAGAGAAAGGCAAGACGTGGCTAAGAGAACCAGTAATAAAACACATAAAGATAAACAGTCTCAAAAGGCATTAGGTAGCTCAGAGTGAAAAGAAACAGGCTAATGGGTTCCCCAAAAAGGTCAGCTAGAAAGAACAAGCACAGTAGGAAGGCTGCAGTGAAGGAGATAGGTAATTAAGGTGACTCTTAAGCTACAGCTAGCCCTCTAAGGAATGGACATACCCTGAAAAGTCACTAAGGTCAGTGTTTTGACTGGCATCAGAATCAGCTGTTTCATGTAATGTCATCAGTAACTCCACCACAATCTCTGGTAAATTACTAATGAATACTTGATCAATCTGTAAGGATACAAAATTAAAATATATTAAACATTTTTATATCTATGATTTTTATAACAGCACAAAGGGTATGTATTAATTCCTTACTTCATAACTATAAAAACAGACAAGCCCAAGTTCTGCAAAGAAAACCTCTCCATTTTCTTCTACTTAGCCAATCCACAGACTGAAATAAGCATAGGGAAATCGTAACAAACCAACCCTCCTTACTTCAACCTTTCTATCTTATAAACCATTTTAACAGAATTTGGATTTAGCATTAAATTTCTCAAACTAGAAGTTCTCCAGCTAGCCAAGTTCCATAATCTACACTGTTCCTCGATTTGCAGTTTATTTTTCATTCTTTTGCTAACTCTTTAATGATCTTAACTATTAAGAAATCTTTGTGACTAGCAATAAGCCCCTTAGATGCCCTGTACTCTTCTGGTATCAAGTGATAATCCCAAAATCTGAAGCCAGTATCACCTTTCGTCAATACTCACTGAAATGACGACTGTCTAAGAGGCAGATTTCTCACCAATCTGCTTCTGCTACAGGTAGCCTCACAAAGGGCAGAAATTCTCCAGGATTGCAAGCATCCAGGATCCCTGGCTCTAGGGTTACAGTGTAAGCTGCCAAAGCCCAACTTTTATACGGATGTAGGGATATGAACTCGGGTAGTCATATTTACACAGCAAACACTTTACTAAACCATCTCCCCAAGCCCTATAACCTTAAATTTTAAAGCTTACATCTTTTCTCAGTAAGGGGTAATGGCAGATAAAAACTGAAGCCACACCTGTTTTCCTAGGAAGTCTTCACCTTTCAGTGTATCATAGACCTTGGTGGCAGTCTCTCTATTCTGTGTTATGCTGCTGTCTCCTGTGCCCTCATAGGCGAAGTAAGGAAGAATGTGCACAAGAATCTTCGGAAAGCAGTCTATCAACAGACTTTTCCAGCACTTTTGAATCTGATTAGCAATGGACTTCACTTCATCAAATTGACTTCTAATCACCAAATGTGGAATCAAAACCTTGTAACAAGATCTGAAAATGTGTAAATTTAAAATTTAGGTTATAAACATTTTCAAAGTAAAATTTTACATTAAAATAACAAAATGCTTTAACACAGTCAGTGTTTAAAGCACCATTTTAGATTCTTAAATATTTTTTATATTTTTAATTTTTTTTTAATTTTACATATGCAGGTGTTTTGCCTGCACGTATGTCTATGTACCACTTGCATGCCTGGTGACTATGGAGGCTAGAAGAGGACGCTGGATCTCTTGGAACAAAGAGGGCAGTGGCTCTCTTGGAAAAGAAGTTACAGTCAACTGTGAGCTACCACATGGGTGCTGGGAACTGAACCTTGGTCCTCTGGAAGAGAAATCAGTGCTCTTAACTGTTGAGCCATTTTCCCACCCCCAGATCATTAAATACTCTTATTCTCATTTTACAAATGGCAAAATTAAAGTTAAGGAAAATATAAATAAGAACACTTAAAAAAAAAGTACAACTTTATTCTCCCTCCTCTTTTTCTGAGACAGTCTCACTGCGTAGCCCAGGCTAGCCTGGACTATAGTTATATAGACCATGCTGACCTCTAAATTGTGGGAATCCTCCTGCCTCTATCTCTCAAGTTCAGGAACTATAGGCATGTGGTAAGCACCACCATACCCAGCTAAAGAACTTTCATTTTTTCACACATAATCAACTTAATGCAATATTGTAAGATCAAAGGTAAAGTAATTTATAAATTCAAAGAACAAATATATAAGTTATTGCAAAAAAGAATGGATGATAAAGACCATCAAATGTACTTCTTTTTTTTGGTACAGGGTCTTTTGTAGTACAGCCTGGCAATGAACTCCCTATGTAGCTGAAAATGACCTTCAACTACCGAGCTTCCTTTATCTATAGACCTTCTCAGTGCTGGGATTATAAGTATGTACCACCATGCCTGGTTTATGTAGTCAGTGCTGAATATAGGACTTTGAGCATGCTAGTCAAGCACTGTACCAACTGAGCTATATCCTTGTATTTTGCGATAAGCTTTGAAAACTCACAGAAATAATGATTAAATAATCCACTATCAACCAATAAGAAAAAAATTCAACCAGGAAATAATTGCCCATTAGTAATTTATCTTTGATTATTTTCCAAAGGAAGATACTTATGTGTAAGGCAAGATGCATAAGGTATTACCACAGCTTACTCAAAGATACACAACTGATTACTAATATTGCTACCAACAAATCCTAAGTTCAAATACATCCTTATATACATTCTCAATATGTCTTTTCTTAAAAACCAGGCAACTTCCTACCTGTGGCTATGGATGTGTGGGGTGGGAGAAGGGTTGTCAAACACTACTGCACACAACATATATAAACCTACCTATAGAAATCTTCAACACTTGTGTAGTTTAATAAAATAAAAGGAAAAGAAGATAAGTTGTATTCAGTATCTTGAAGGTTCAGCCATTCCAAAATCAGGTAATCTAGATGAGAAGCCATAAAGTCTTCTAAACATCTACACCCAAAAGATTCAGAGACTTTCTCTAAAACCTGCACAAAAGGAAAATGAGATGTTTAAGAAAATGAAAACAACCATCATTTCAGTTTGTTAATATTTAAAATAGGACTTTGTAGCATTCACTTAATGCTTTTCTACCTTGACTTCTTCATCAATGGCATGAGGGTAGTAATAAATGAGAAAATGGAAAATGTATTCATTATACTGCTGTGGATATTGCTTTGTATAAATAAAATGCTGATTGGCGAGTAGCCAGGCAGGAAGTATAGGCAGGACAAGCAGAGAAGAGAATTCTGGGAACAGGAAGGCTGAGTTAGGAGACACTACCAGCCACCACCATGAGTAACAACATGTAAGATACTGGTAAGCCACGAGACATGTGGCAAGGTATAGATTTATAGAAATGAGTTAATTTAAGGTGTAAGAACTAGATAGCTAGAAGCCTGAGCCATTAGGCCAAACAGTTTAAATAATATAAGAGTCTGTGTGTTTATTTTATAAGTGGGCTACAGGACTGCCGGGGCTTGGCAGGAGCTGGAGAGAAACTCTCCAGCTAAATGGCACCCAACGTGGGGCACAAACCCACGACCCTGAGATTAAGAGCCTCATGCTCTACCAACTGAGCTAGCCAGGCACAGCATCCAGCACATAGAACACCCATAATAAACGTTTAATAAATCATAGCATAATTTTATATAGCTGACTATATCTCAAAGAAAAATCTAAGGAAATTTAATTCTTAGGCTCACATCCAAATTTTTAAAAATCCAAAAACTTGCCACTCATTTTAATAACAGTAAGTAAAAGTTTAACTCATTTAAGACCAGTTCCCCTAAAGACGGATGTACAATAAAGCTCCATGGAACTCACGTTGGTACAAAGTTAATTGCCTATCAGTCCATATCACCACATTAAAACCTGCAACAAGAACTTGTAGAGGTTCCCAAATAACGAACTTGGAGTGGAAGAACAGGGAGGGCTACCGTATTCTACAAAAATGGGATGATATGGTTGCAATGACTGAGCCCAGACCTCTTCTCTAAATGTAACCTAAAAGCCACATTGTCCACAACTTTATTTTCTGGCCTTGTTAAATCCCAATATGCTGCTCCACAATCTATGCAAAAGCAATCAAAAAGCTCCAAATGTTTCTATCAATAAACAGTGTTCTAGAAGATCTGGTCTGTGTGGAGACAGACCACTCACTATTGCTACTTCTCAATGAGTGCCTTATAAAATGCTCTTAAACTGACTAAGAAATCATACTGAATATTAATATACCACTTAAAGACTTACTAAGTTTGGCTGTAGAAAAGACAATAGTTCAGTGGTAGAGTGCTTACTTACTAAGTACAAGGCTCTGGGTCCAAGCCCCAACAGTGTAAAACACACATGTATACATGCAATTAAACTTGTTTCTAATATTCCCAGTTTAAAGAGAAATTTTTTCAAAGCATCAAATGCCACACGCAAATAATGTGAAAGTATTCATCATACCTTTTTCACAAGATGAGGTTCTAATCCATTTTCCTTCACAGATTTACACAAGGCAAACAGAGCCTGTTTTTCATAGACAGGGCTACAGTGCAAGACCACAGCTATCACCATCAGTAAAACAGACTTTCTATTATGAATCTCATCCAGAAGATCAGGGTTCTGAGTATCACACGACTTCAAAAAATTATAAGAATAATGACATAAATATATTAAATTGATAAATCAAGCAAGCAAGCAAGCTCAAGTATTCTCTAACCTCTTAGTAGCCTGCCAGGTTTTAAATCTTATAGTAACGAGCTAAGAGGAAAGACTTGAGAAACAAGCTTTTCTATAGTTAAGAAACGCTGCCATTTCCTAAGATCGAAGGGACACAATTACCAAAGGAAAAACATTTTCACAAGGTATTAAGTTGTTTAAAGAACAAACAGCAAAAGGAGAGTGGGAAGTACTAGGAGTTCTTCCACTACAAGGTGTTTACTCCTAAGATTTTATTAAGACATCTTTATAGTGCTTTCTTCTTTAAAAATCACTGCCTTCTATAAAGTCTTGCAAACAGAATGACATGCTTTCAGCTAAATGATCAATTATTTTTTTTAAATCCCCAATAAGTACTCATCTGCATTTTTTATAACTTTTATTTTTTTTTCTTTTATTTTTTATGTGTGTGGGTGTTTGCCTGCATGCATGTCCATGTACCTGCTTGCAACTGGAGTTACACATGGCTGTGAGCTGCCATGTGGTAATAGAAATCAAATTCAGGTCCTCTAGGAGAGCAGCCAATGTTCTTAACTGAGAACCATCTTTCCAGGCCCTATCTACATTTTTTTGACTAGCTGCACTCACTCTATAATCCAGGGAGTCCTCATATTTAACTCCATCTTTGAATAGTACAGTCACAGGCACACAACACCATAAACAGCATTTTTTGGTGTGTTCTGAATTTTTCTTCTTGGTTTTAAAGATTTCTTAAACTAAAAAAGCCTTTTTAGGGCTGGAGAGATGGCTCAGTGGTTAAGAGCACTGGCTGCTTTCCAGAGGACGTGGGTTCAATTCCCAGCACCCACATGGCAGCTCACAACGTTCTGTAATTCCAGTTCCCTGGGATCTGACATCTTCATGCCAATGCACATAAAATAAATTATTAAAAATAAATAAATAATTATTTTAAAAGCCTTTTTAATCTCTAATTTATTGAAATCCCCATGAAAGTTGAATTTTCCTCACAAAAACACCATAGATTAGTTGAAGCAAAAGTAATTACTACTATTTGACTCACTTTGGCCTACAAATTTCATTCAGAAAAATTTTATTCAGCCTATACTTGGTCAGTTGACTTAGAACAGCTTTATAGTGCAAACTACTAAACACAAACTCTCACCCGAAGTGTGCTAAAGAAATGTGACACAGACAGACCACATGTGAGTGCAGAGCATATACATGTTACTATAATTACCACTTCTCTTATTCCTGCCTCTGCTTTCCTGTATGCATTTTTAAAAGCTGTCTGTTGAAACTTCAAAGGTAGTGCTTTCAAGCATCTGGAGGAATCTCCATGTTTCACATCCTGGAATAGTCTTTAAAAACAAACAAATAAAAATCGATTTATTTCAAACCCTACATATCAAAGCATATTATAGAACAAAAATAAGCCACTCCCTGAGGTAAGTATTGCAGCACTTCCTTTGAAAGACTACTTTAGCAGTTCAGACCATCTGCTAAATGTTAAGGTCCTCAATCTATAAGTCCACTTTTACAGATAGAAAAGATTTCAAAGGTGTTTGAACTACTGGTCAGATTTAAACATTAAACTCAATCTGTCGGAAAGACTCACTGTCCTCTTGCCAAATACGAATCCCAAGAGTCCACCGACTTCTGTGTCAATCTGTTCTAAGTTTAATCACGCCGAAATGAGTAGCTTAATGCTTCTATGTTCGGTGAACGTTATATTTGATGTGGAGGTTATCAATACCTCTTACATAACACCCACATATTTTAAGACAACTCTGTAATGAAGTTTGTCCTTGATATTTCTGAGAAATCTGTTATTTCTGATTCCTTTATTTTGCTAGCCTCTCTTGAAATAGTCTCACATTAAATATCTAACAAATCAAAGACAAAAGAAAAACAAACAAAAAAACCAACGAATCTGACTTATCTTTCTTGAAATTTTTGAAACTTAGATTTTCTCCCCATGCCATCACTACACTGAGTTATTACACTCAACTTATGATCCTCCATAACCTGACAATTTTAACTTCAGTTCAGTAAGGATTTAAACTGCCACACACACTAACAATCTTAACAATGCACTATTTTCTTACTAAAGTAAATGAGGAATGAGGAACACCTGGTTCATGGAAACATCACTGTCACAGATTCAAATTTTGGACACATTTGTTCTATCATACAGCATTAGTTCTCAACCTTCCTAATGCTATGACCCTTTAAACTATTTTCATTGCTACTTCATAACTGTAACTTTGCTACTGTTATGAATCATAATGTAAATATCAGTGTTTTTTGATGGTCTTATGCGACCCCTGTAAAAGGATCATTCAACCTCCACAAAGGGTCATGAACCACAGGTTGAGAACCACTGTCACAGAATATATGACTGCTTGGATAATTTCTTGCAGTTTTTTTTCTTTCTTTTTGTTTTGTTTTGTTGTTGTTTTTTGCTTTTCGAGACAGGGTTTCTCTGTGTAGTTTTGGTGCCTGTCCTGGATCTTGCTCTCTAGACCAGGCTGGCCTTGAATTCACAGAGATCCGCCTGGCTCTTTTTTTTTTTTTAAAGATTTATTTATTTATTAGGTATGTAGTGTTCTGTCTGCATGTATGCCTGCAGGCCAGAAGAGGGTGCCAGATCTCATTACAGATTATTGTGAGCCACCATATGGTTGCTGGGAATTGAACTCAGGACCTCTGTAAGAACATCCAGTGCTCTTAACCCCCTAGCCATTTCTCCAGCCCTTGGCTAATTTCTTTATGGCACCTTTCTCTTACTGGTCATTTAGGTCTGAATAATATGCAATTTTCAGCTTGGATGTTTTTAAAATAGCACAGAATTTCTTTTCCAAATACATTCATTTCACCAACTGACAATGAACACCCACCATGGCCAAACATATTTCAAGCTAAAACAGCAATCATATCAGCACCACACAGAACGAAGAAACTACCACTTTATTGACTCACATAAAGCCATGGTAATACCCAAATATTCTACACCTCGTGACAAGACGCTTCTCATTCAAATCAATGGCTTATTAGCTCCATAGCACTAAGCAAGTTACCTCTCTCAGCCAGTCTTCACATGTAAACTGGAGAAAATGTTATCTAAATGACAGAACTGTCAGATTAAAGAAAAAACACAACTCCCAGGCACATGTATATACTGATTAAGTGTACGTTGCTGCTACCATCACAGCTAATGAAGATGTTGCTGCTATCTGCAGCATGACAAGATCCTTTTGAAAACCTAACTTATTACCTGTTGATTGACCCTGCAGCCAACATTCGAACTTGGTGATGATCATCAGCAAGAAACTGTGGAAATACTTCATTTACAGGAAAGTCTTCTCCCTTTGCATTAAGAATCGCCCATTTGGAATATGGATCGGCCTATAGTAAAATAACAAGGTCAAATACAAAAAAATTAAGAGAAAAATCACTCGTTAGCATACAGAAATAAAGGTGGCTTTGACCATTCCAATGAAGAACTTTCTAGTAACATGGAGTAACTCACCTCAAGCAGAGTTTGAAGACACTTCACTAATGCCATTCTTACAGAGGATATACATTTCTTCTCCTTTGTTAGATGCCTGAAATTAGGTAAGATTTTCAAATAATAATTATTCAAACAAAAGCAAAGACAGAAAAAAAATCAATGGATATTAACATTATCACAGCTAATTTCAAAATTTTCTTTTTAAATTATTTCTCATTCTAAGAAGCACGACAGTATATTAATTAATCTTCCCTAAAATTCAAGCTAAATAAAAAGAAATTCATTTTGATGTACATTTGTTTTGTATCTTGGAACTGACACACTTCAGCTATAGCAAACTGAAAATAAACAGAATAACCTTTAAGTTTTGGTCATTATAACATAGATTTAAAAATCTATGTTCTGGGGCTGGAGAGATGGCTCAGAGGTTAAGAGCACTGACTGCTCATCCAGAGGTCCTTGAGTTCAACAATTCCCAGCAACCACATGTTAACTCACAACCATCTATAATGGAATCTGACACCCTCTTCTGGTATGAAGGCATACATGCAGGCAGAATACTGTATACATAATAAATACATCTTTAAAAAAATGTATGTTCTATGTCGACTTAGAGAAGTCCTTATTAATCTAACAGAATGAGGCATCTAAGTTACATGTATGTGATGTCCTATAAGTATCAAATATGTTATTGTTGGGCCAGCACGATGACTCAGGGTGTAAAAGTACCTGCTGGACCTGAGTTCGATCCCTGGGACCCACATAGTGGAAGGAGACAAACTGACTCCTACTTACTTGCACATGTGCACCATGGCATGTGCTCAGACTTCCCCACACACATAAATAAAATGTTAAAAAGATGTTTTCATTGTGAGACCATGAATGAAATAAACAGTGACAAAGCCAATTGGTTCATATGGATCACCAACGACTCAATTTGTTTAGGATTATTGCATTTTTTTATGCACCACACATGTCAGGTTATATGTGATCCAAAATTTACAGGGCCATATGCTAAACACTTTAGAAAACAAAACCTTATAAAAACAATGTAGCTTTTCAATTAGGGAATGGAAGAGAGAGCTGGGGAAAGGGCTCAACAGATGAAGTATGTGCCATGTAAGTGTGAAAACCAAGAGTCTGGATCTCCAGAACTCAAGTAATGTAAGATGCAGCAGCATCCATATGCAATCTCAGCATGCATACAACAAGATGTAAAGCAGAAAAAGGAAGAACTTGTGGGCCTCGTAGCCTGGTATATGCAGTAGTACACGTAGTAAGTACCTGCTTCAAACAGTAGAAAGTGAGGACTGACACCCAAAGTTGTTCTTTGACTGCCATAGGAGTGCAGTGATACACATGTACCCACACTCACACAATCAAACATTTACAGACATGCACATTAAAAAAGAAGAAGACAGATTATGTTATGCTATTGTTAAAGATGCAGAAAGTTACACAAGATAATCAGGGAAAAAGTCACTAATGTACAGAGTTGACATCTGCATCCAGAGGTAGAGAAAGAGACTTATACCTACCAAAATGCTCCAATCACTGTCAGGAAATGTCCTTGGGCATTCCTTGTGCTCTCAGTGTCCACACTGCCCTGACTTAGGTTTGTCACTATAGGAAGGACGTGGCTTAAAATTGTTTTACAAACATCTTGGTCACGACGATACAGAGAACATATAAGGCTGTGGTAGAAATGGTTTTTGTTATAAGCGTACAAGAACATGTCAGTTTATAATTTAAAGTGAGCATAACACAACACGGCTTTCATTTCTTACGATAATGGTTTCAGAAGTTCAACAACATCTTCCATTGGCAACGAATGTTCTCTTCCAGGGAGATCCTTCAGAAGCACTAAGTACTAAGGTGGTTTAAAAAAATAAAAAAAGCCAGCTTTATCCACAGACCACTTACTTTTAAAAGCATATACAAACAAATTCAAACATGCACAGAGCCGTCAATTTGTAAGCACAGCATATAATAAAATATCTTTAAAATCAAATACTAGATTCAAAGCTCAGCACAACAGCCTTAACTTAAAATGGTTAAAAATCCTGACCGTATGCCATGGAGAGCCTATACTCTCACCTGTAAAATGGGGATATATCAATTATCTGGTCATATGACATAGGAGTAGAAACAAGAACTTCCACTGCTGGAATTCAATAAATGACCATTACTGTCACCACTGCAGTTAAGAGATAAAGAATCTGAAATGTCTCTATACTCTCAGAATAATGCTAAGTTCAATGGTGAAAAACTATTGAATTCTGGGAAGGAAAGATAATCCTGAGAAGTAAAATATCCTAACCTACCTACTTACCATGGCAACTTTGTAACTATGTGTTACTATACACACAAAGAGTTGTGTTCTAAGTAAAATTTATAATGGTAGTTATAAATAAGCAATCAATTTCTCAGAGGTGTTAAGTAATTTTCTAGTTACAAAAAAAAAATCCTAAGAGATATATCTTATATACTAACAAAGAATTTGTTAAATCCTCTTTAATACCTAATATGTGAGTCATATGTAACGTTACTGAGAATGTTAAGTGATTTTAAACATCAAAGCTTCAAGAAAAGCATATAACCCTTCCCACAAGTCAGGGTAAAACTTTACTAGAGCATTTGTGAGGAATGGAACCAAGGGTCCCAACAAGATACAACGAAACCCATTTCGATTAGAGAATACCTGTGCATGTTCAAGACATCCATGACAAAGGATTCCATTACATGGTTAGGAATGCACCAGGTATGCCTGCTAGTTTAGCAAACCAAGGCTATAACCTTGAACACACCCAGAAGACACTCAGTGGGCCAGGAGCTATTTCCACCTGTTTACTGGGAATAAGGTAAGGACATATTCCACATGACAAGAAACTAGTTCCATAGAAAGGTTACTGAGTAAATAAATTACTTATTTGTGGCAAGGTAGGGTTTTTCATTTTGTCTTATAAAGACAAACAAAGGAGCTACAAATTGGGGGGGGGGAATATTAAGCCATAAAGTCATGAATTGAAACTGAAGGTATATATTAGTAGCATTAGTTCAAAAGCTACACTTAGACCTCAAATTCTATGTTATGAATTTTTTTTTATTTTTTATTTTTTTGGTTTTTCGAGACAGGGTTTCTCTGTGTAGCTTTGCGCCTTTCCTGGAACTCACTTGGTAGTCCAGGCTGGCCTTGAACTCACAGAGATCCGCCTGGCTCTGCCTCCCAAGTGCTGGGATTAAAGGCATGCGCCACCACCACCCGGCATTATGAATTATTTTTACAGTCAAGACCTGTTTTGCTGACTGTCGATTATACTCATAATCTCAGCACTTGGAAGGAAGACTGTGAGAACCTGTCTCAAAGACATTTCCTGTTCCAGTCTATAATCAATCACAATAATTACAGGGAATAATATTCAAAATGCACCCAAGTTTCATTGCTTTCAGCCTCAACTTCAGTTCTTTTCACAGCAGGTGAAAAGAAAAAAATGTGAAATCTAGGCATGATAGCATGTACCTATTACCCCATTAATCCAGTAAGACTGCTTCAGCCCAGTCTGGGAAACACATACACATATACATGCAGAATATATTTTATAACGAATCTCAGATTTATCTTTCAAAAAAAATCAAGCCTTCAAAGTTACCATACATATCCAACTATTACATTTTTTGGCAACACCAGACAAAATCAAAAGGCTTCTTCATTCCACTAGACTCACCATATGTAGGTGGAGGGATTTAGTAAGATCTAGTATGCTAGAATCAAGTAGCAGTAACAGCTTTCTTCTAACATCAGCTGCTCTAAAAGACACAGTGTTGCTCTGAGATGCAGTTACACACAAGCACAAGAACCTGAGCATATCTAAAAGAAGATGATCTTGCTTTGACAGGTAGTCGGCAGTTAAAGGGTTCATGGCACCTAAAAACAAAAGGCACGCATTAACACTAAGAGAGGGGCACAGTAGACTGAACAACCTCAAACATCCTTCCAGACTGATCTAAAACATCCTCCCACTTTCCACATCTATCATGGAGTTTTTCTTTGAACTATTTTAAATTCTTTCATGAATAAAATAAGAAACTAATAAACCTGACTTTTAAAATGAGAGTGATTTAAGGTGCAGTAAGGAGGGACAGTGAAGTTGACTCAGCAAGTAGGAACGCTTGCACACAGCCGACAAAGCTGAGTTTGAAATCCAGAACGCACAGTCCACAGTGGAAGGAGAGAACTGCCTCCTGGAACACTGTCCTCCAACCTCCACATGTGTGCTCACATTAACACACACCAACACAGAAAATAATAAAAACAATAATATATATTTTAAATGCCGGGGCATGGTGGCACCCACTTTTAATCTCACTTGGGAGGCAGAGGCAGGTGGATCTTTTTGAGTTTGTAGGCCAGCCTGGTTTACATAATGAGTTCCAGGACAGTACTACATAGTAAAATTCTGTCTCCATTAAAAAAAAAAAAATTTAAATGTACAGAAAAAGAACAATCTTATTTACCAACAGTACTCTGGTTCTCTCCAGCATCATTTGCATCACTCACAGTACTAGCAGAGTAATCACTAAACAGACTTGTGAATGATGGACCCTGTGCCTCCATCAGATTTTCATCAGCATCATCTTTCACTGAATGTACTTCTCCATAATCAAATGGCTTTTTCATACAGGATGCCTTTAGAAAGAAGAAACAAAGATGCTGTTTTCAACCTCTTTCAGAAACACACTAATCCATCATATTGTAGGAAGTGAATATATAAACTGGAATCTGTTTAGATAACAGGATAATAACAAAACTTTAAAAATAATTTCTTATATTAAAAACTATCATGGGCCAGCAAGATGGCTCATGGGATAAAGGCACTTGCTGCCATGCCTGTTGACCTGAGTTGAACCCCTGGGATCCACATGTTAGGAAAGAAGAGATTCCAGTAATTTTTCTTTCACACGTTCACTGTGACACGTGCCCACACATAGGCATACAATAAATAAATGTAATAAAAAAGTCTAGCAGCCATTCCATATTGTATTTAAACATTTGAGCACCACCCTGTATCCCCACAGACATACAGAACTATATGTAGTAGAATATTATTTTAAGGGGTATTACTTTGTTTATGTTGCATTTGTTTAACTCTGTGGAGCTGTGTTACTTTGCCTGTCTAAAACACCTGATGGTCTAATAAAGAGCTGAACAGCCAATAGCAAGGCAGGAGAAAGGATAGGCATGGCTGGCAGGCAGAGAGAATATATAGGAGGAGAAATCTGGGAAGAGAGGAAATGAAGTAGCCAGAGAAGGAGGAAGACTACAGGAGCCAGCCACCCAGCAACACAGCAAGCCACAGAGTAAGATATAGAGAAGTTAGAGAAAAGGAAAAGCCTCGAGGCAAAAGATAGACGGGCAAAAGATAAGGAAAGCTGGCTAGAAACTAAGCCAAGCTAAGGCCAGGCATTCATAAGTAATAATAGCCTCCGTGTATGATTTATTTGGGAGCTGGGTGGCGGGCCCCCTCAAAAAAGATGAAAAATAACTATACTTTGCAACATTTAATAAAACTTTTAAAACTGAACACCAGAAATTGATGAAAGCACAGAAAAAGTACCAATTATTAGGATAATAACAATATCCATCAAAATTAAAATTAAAAGACATGGAGGCACCTGCCTATAGTCCCACCTCTTTGGATACCTGGAGGAAAAGAATCATTTGTGCCTAGAGTTCAAGGCGATACTTGGCAACACAACTAAGATCTTATGGTAAAACACACGCTCCCTAAAAGTCTCACACATTCCTTTGAACAACTGAGTCCCTTTCTTTCGTCCTTTCAAGTGCACAAATACAAGAAGACAAAATAGAAATGCAGGAGTCTCAGTCGCAGAACGTTTGGTTAGAAGGGAAAAATGACTTGCAATGTTCAGTGAGATCAGATGGGTATGGCAGACATAGGGGTATAAGTCCCTAAGCAGGCTGCTTGCAAGGCTTAGGCAGGATAATTGTCAAAAATTCAAGGCCAGATACTGATACTAAGAAGAAATTAAATACATGTTCTCCTTAATGCAATAAGCTTATTAAAGGCTACATTTATAAAAAATCCAAGATCTCATGCTATATACCATGAGATACATATTTATTCATTAGCTATTTCAACAAAAATAAACAATTTAGGACCAGCAAGATGGGTCAATGGGAGAGGCTTTTGCATGCAGGCCTGACATCCTGAGTTCAATCACTGGACCCCAGAAAATGACAGATAAGAATCCATTCCCAAGAATCGTCCTCTGACTTCGACATAAACTGTGGTACACATGTGTCAGCTTGCTTGTGCTTACTCAGCCTCCCTCTCTCTCACACATATATGTATATATAATTTTAACTGCATCTCAGAATCAATGAAATTTATTAGTAAAAAAAAAAATTCATACTTACTAAACTTTTACAAATATCTGCAATGTCATTCATAAGCTTTGATGTTAACAATCGTAGGAAAAAGCCGGACACAATCTTGTGTGGATTATGCTGTAATTTAAACAAAGATTCAAGCAATAATAAATAAAACAAATATGGATTTTTGGTAAAATAATTTTCTCTTATCTTGAATGAGTTCAGAACTGAGGCCAAATTACAAGTTGAGGTACACTACTATCTTTCTTTTTTTAAGAACAAGGACTTGCCGGGTGGTGGTGGCACACGCCTTTAATCCCAGCACTTGGGAGGCAGAGCCAGGCGGATCTCTGCGACTTTGAGGCCAGCCTGGTCTACAGAGCGAATTCCAGGACAGGCACCAAAACTACACAGAGAAACCCTGTCTCGAAAAACCAAAAAAACAAGGACTTATTGAGTCCATTTCAAGAGAGTAGTGAACTAGAAAGTACCCAGAATAGCAACTACAGCCTAATCTCTTTTCTTAAGAAAATGATAAATGAAGTACATGTCTTTGTGTTGATGCATCATTAAAATATCAGCTACTGATCCTAAACATAATAAGCAATTGACTGTGAGGCTCACTCTTTCATTTCATGCCTTCCACACATATAAAAATACAGGAAAGCATATGAGAAAACCAAAACTATATACTATGAATATTAAGTTGCTTATGTACTAGCTTTCAAAGACTGTTCCAATTATTAGCAACATTCTAGCATCATTTAGCTACCCCAACAGGCCTGTGCAAAATCAAAACAAGGATTATACACAGCAGCATTTTTTTTCTACCAAATGTTACCTAAGATAATAAGGATAAAAGCAAGATTTGTACTAGTATCATTTATCTTTGTTGGCACTCTACAGACTGAGCTCATCCTAGGATGGCGTTATCTTTGTAGCACTTATTACCTACGTACAGCATAGTGTTATGAAAAATCACATTGTTAACAATGAATGAATCAACAAATTAATGGAAATGTGCTAGCAATAGAAGACTCATCTGTGTAGTGTTACATATATATAAAATAAGAAAATGAAGTTACGAAATGTTTCACGAGAAACTAATATTCTTGTAATACTCTCATTTATCATTCAATTTCATTTCAGATCAGCATATAAACTTATAAATGGATCAAAAACTCAATAGCACTAAATTATAAGCCCCATGAACAGACTATACTACCAAGATGATCTTACCTTGGTATGCTTACACAAGCAACTTGTACACAGTTGTATTACATTTCTCAATGAACCAATTCTAGATTCCTCATTTGTCTTATTTTTAAATAGAGAGATACTTTCTCCTGCACATTGCATTAGAGACTATTTAGAATAAAAGAAAAAAACAAATTCCAGTTAAAATAACAACTTAGTATTCTTATTTTGAAATTTAATTTAAGTAAGAACCAAAACTAAATATATTTACAAACTGAACATGAAACTGGGAGTGGGGGCTGACACCTGTGATCCCAGCACATGGGAAAGGCTGAGGCAAAAGGATCACAAGGCCAGCCTGGGCTAAAAGCTGAGACTTTATATCCCAAAAAAAAAAAAAAAAAAAAAAAAAAAAAAAAAAAAAGGTGCACATGGTCATGCAATGAGATTACAAATGATGAACACCCAAAAAGAAAATGACAAATCCAAGCCACACATAGCAATGCACCTATAATGGATCTTTAGTTCCAGGCAGGTTGGACTATAGAGTCAGATCCTATCTCAACAAACAAAATAATAACAATAACCCACCATAATCTTACACCCTGTTCCCTTTGCAAATCCCATCACAGATAACAAATATTAGTATCAAAGAGCTTAAGAAAGCTTTAAGCTTAGGACCTACTTGATTAATATACCCAATCAAGAACTCTTCACTACAGATCATCTTGGGAAAAAACCTAGATGCCCGTCAACTGAGGAATGGATTAAGAAAATGTGGTACATATACACAATGGAGTACTACTCAGCAGAGAAAAACAATGAAAGCATGAAATTTGCAGGCAAATGGATGGAACTAGAAAATATCATCCTGAGTGAGGTAACCCAATCCCAGAAAGTCAATCATGGTATGTACTCACTCATAAGTGGATGCTAAATATAAAATATAGAACAATCAGACTATTTTAAATTTTTTATCGGTGGATTCTACTGGAATTTATTGGTGGATTCTGCTGGAATACCTGATGCAGACAAGCACTGGAGAGCTCCTGTGGCAAATCACCCTCTGGAGCGATGGAAGCATCTTTCTACTAACACGTGGAGGAGACCCGACCTAGTGTTGGCGTGGCCCTGGGGTTCTGTTTATGTCTTTCCTCAGGACAATGAGGTTCTTCTTTGGATTCCTGAGCACTGAATGCGCCCTATGGCTGCTGCTGAAGCCTAACATGACAGAGACTTAATGGGTCTTCTTGAAAAAAATCTATCCTTCTGATGTCAATGGAGATTGAGAACCCAACATCTCCAGCTTTGGCAAGCATTAATGTAAGCCTAGGAACTGTAACCATGAGATTGGATTGTCCAGAAGAGCTGCCAGCTAAAGTCGTGCTAGGATCAAGAAAAATGGGCCTTGGCAGTACGTGTTACTGGAGTTGTATCCACGCCAGTGGATGTCCACACAATCCAGAAGAGAATTTGTCATTGCTGTTGCCGCTGTTGCTGTTATAGCAATGGCGCCCACCACTGCTACTCTTTCTGGGATTACCATTTCATAATTGCTTACTACAGCTAGCACAATGGAGACCCTGGCAACATAAGTAGCTACCACAGTTAGTTAATCTCTCATTCTATGGGGCATGATAAATTTAATTCAGTAGCTATATACATCTCGATTGGCTTTGAAAATTATAAATTTATAAACTCAAGTACCAGTTGCTTTTGGGATACTATCTTACAAGGACACCAACGTACAGTATGGCTTGTTAAGGAAGGGAATGGCTCAGTTGCCTTTAGCCTACTGGCTAAGGGTGAGATAGGACCTCTGTTGGTCTTTTCTGTATCGAACACAGATTGCAAGCCCAGTGCCACTTTGAGATCTTTGGCAGCAGTTAACTCTGCAGCTCACACACGATTGAGCCTGTATGACAATGAGTATTCAGAGACGGGTAACGCCTGGGGGGCAATCACCAACCTAAGACAGAGCACCTGTGTGGCCTGGACAGGCGTCTCCATGACGGGTAAGGTGACCTGCTGACGTCCCATGCAACCCAAGTCAGAAGCTCATTTTTTAACAAAAGGGGGACCTGTAGGATCCTGGCCCCCGTTTTGGGTAACTGTTGCCTTGCTTGCAGACCTTGACCTTGATATTCTCCCTATGCTAATTCCCTGCCAGGTTCCACCCTCATGAATGCTTAAGGGATGTTCCTTGCCTGGTACCCTGAATAATGGGCGTTAACAGATTAGAAGCAAGATTGTAAAACATCAGTAGCGAACTTCTGCCCTCCAGGGTCCTCCCATTGTGCTGTAAGCCTGTATTTAAGACCTCCTCCCCCTTAAATAAATGACATTCAACATTTAAAATTAAAATATATATATATTATATATATAATTGAATGAATACTGTGAATGTTATATATGAATACCACAAGTGTGATTAATATCATGAGTGTAATTAATGAATATCATGAATGTAATTTCAAAAAATAAATAAATAAAGTTAAAAAAAAAAAAAAAAAGAAAGTTTTAAGCTTAGGACCTACTTGATTAATATACCCAATCAAGAACTCTTCACTACAGATCATCTTGGGAAAAAATTTTTAGAGCACAGATAAAAATCAATGTGTATAGCCAGGCAAGGTGGTGCACACCTTTAATCCCAGAACTTGGGAGGCTGAGGCAGGCAGATCTCTGTAAGTTCCAGGACAGTCAGGAACCTTATCTCAAAATGATAATAATAATAATAATAATAATAATAATAATAATAATAATATCATCATCATCATAAATATTGTAATGAGGTTACACTGTGATAAAGATCATTTGCCATACTTATTTACTGGTTTATAAGAATTATACATCTTAAGGAAGGACACACTATTTCTTTTAGACTGTATAACTGAAAGAAAAAGTTTATTTATGTTGAGCATCTCTTACCTAAAATACACAGGACAAAAAAAAATGTTTCAGAATTTAGAATATTTACATATACATAACAAGATATCTTTGGGACAGATCCCAAATTTAAAAAAAAAACTCATTTGTTTAATCAACTGTGTTGGTTAGTTTTCTGTCAACTTGACACCAGCTAGAGTCATGTGAAGAGTGACCTTAATTGAGAAACTGATCTACATACAAGTCTGTCAGGGCATTTTCTTGACTGATCATTGCTGTAGAAGGGCCCAGTCTGCTGTGGGCAATGCCATCCCTGGGCAGGTCTTGGGTAAGAAACCAAAGTGAGCAAGCCAGGGGGAACAAGCCAATACACAGCAGCATTCCTCCATGGCATCTGCTTCGGTTCCTGCCCTGACTTTCCTCAATGATTCTGCCGTAAACCAAATACATCTGTCCTCCCCAGGTTGCTTTTGGTCGTAGTCTTTATCACAGCAACAGAAAGCTAAAGACAACATCTTACAAACATCCGATGCTCACCTGTGCCTACGTCTTGACTATGACCTGTCACATGAGGACCAATGTGGAAATTTTCACCTTTGTGGTTGTGCTGGGACTCAAATTTTCTAGTTCTAAAGTGTTTCAGATTTCCTATTTTCAGATTAGGGACATTCAAATTATACAAAAGTTTATCTTCCATAATTTTTCAGGAATTCATTTCATTTAAATCCATTTAAAACTTTATCAGTATGAGTTTTCCTACCTTGGCCTTCTGGAACAATTCTGATTTATGTGCTTCCTCTTCCATTATTACACCCATATAACAATAGCAGCCAAGAACGCCCACCAAAAGACTTGAACACCGGACAAGTGTTTCCGAACTTGTAATCTTAAAATAAATCACAAATTTGAAAATACAGTATTAGATAAAAATAATTCTCTGTACTCTGGAATCAACTCTGGAAGAAGTTCATGCAATATGAAGAAATAAAAATTAAGCAGTTAAAACTGGTCTGCTCTAGGGTAACTTTTAAAACTAGCTCAAGATGACTGTAGAGCTATGATAACCAATATTCCAAACAAATAGTCTAAGCTACTCCTAAAGACACGTAAGATATCTCCTCCTACTCCTCCCAAGGAAGCCACACACAAGAAGGAAGAAAAGTCTGGCAAACAAACATATGTCTTAGAACATGAGTAGAAAGCTGACCATGTCAGTAGTAGAGCGCTTGCCTAACAAACACAAGGTCCTAGGTTTGATTCCCAGTACTGAAGGGTAAAAAAAAAAACAAGACTTAGAACATGACCGAAAACTAGATTCACAGAAAAACTGGTGTGGACCGCATGGCGACCATTGCTGCTTGACAAAGTTTCAACTTTGTGGATCACAATTCTCCAGCACCCTTTTTCTTTCATTTTTAATGATTCTCACTACTATGCCATTCCCTTTGGGAAATTTTGTGTAGGCTTTGGTGAAGGATGAAAATGTATAAAATAGCAGCTTCCACAAAATTCTTTGGGAAAAAATCCCCGCCACCATGGAACCATATAGGGTGCTAACTCAGCCTACTCCCACACAAGTTAACACCATGCTGCTAGAAAATTTAGATAAATAACATATGCTTGATAAATAAGGTATATTTGATAATCAAGATTTATAAATTCCTACGGTCTACTTAGGCTCACATTAATATTTGTCTAGCTTCGCTTTGCTCACTTTAAGCTTTTAGCTATTTGGATAAACTAAGCCATACAAAAAAACTGCAATATTCTATAATGGAGTGTTTGATTCTCTGAAAGTCTTTTTCCCAAAGTCAGAAAATAAGACAAAAGTCCCCATTCCCTCAGGGGCTTGAGGAAAGTTCTTGCTTGCTGAAAGGGGAATCATTTTTATCTCTGGCAAGAGGAACTTGTGGCCCTTCATTAACATATGACTGGCGCCTATTAACTTGTCAAGGTCAATGCTAGCTTCCTCAATCCCTGATCACAAGCCACATCCCAGCTCACATGCCCCTCTTCTGCCATTTAATTCTATGTGCAATGATAGCGTAGAAAAGGTGTACCCTTTTGTCAATAAATAAGCAGCCATCCCAATTCACCCTCAGATCATGTCAGTCTCCTTCGCCTACTCCATACCTCCTCTCTAGGACCTAAACCCCGTTGGAGCCAGACTCCAGCAAAAATGATGTTCTGAACAAGAGTCTTTATTGATTAAGCTTTTCCAGACTCCAGACTAGCAGAAAACATTTTTGCTGGTAGACATTGGTTAGACAACTTTACAGGGTTATTTAAGAATCAAAGATCATCATGTTTTATTCCAATCCTATAAGAAACGACATTCTAAGAGGAAAACAACAGAAAACTAAATTACTTTAGAACAAAATTAGCTACAGTTGTGATAGCAAAGTCCATCAAAAAATGGCAATGACGGAAGAAACAGACACACTGCCCCTACTTGGTCTTCTGGTCATTTTCCTTTGCTGCTTATTTTACTCCTTTGGGGAGTTTACAAATTTTCTTTAATTATGTCTTTTACATAACGCAAGACTTTGTGGAAGATATAAAGATTAATAAACTATTATGCCCTTAAAGCAAATTATAGCAAAAGTTGAGATATATAAACATATAAATACCCACGATACAAAGAAGATACTAATTAAGTATCCTTAAAACTGTAATACTAAATACTGTGACTTTGTTGTTGTGGTTTTTCTTTTTCTTTTTTCTTTCCTTCATGACAGGGTTTTTCTCTGTAGCCCTAGACGACATCCTGGAGCTCACTCTGTAGATCAGGCTGGCCTCAAACTCTGAGATTCACCTGCCTCTGCCTTCCAAGTGCTGGAATTAAAGGCGTGCACCACCACACCCAGCTGTTTTTTGTTTTTTCCAGAGAGGGTTTCCCTGGCTGTCCTGGAACTAGCTTTTGAACCATGCTGCCTCAGAAATCCACCTATCTCTGCTTCCCAAGTGCTGGGATCAAAGGTATGCTCCACTACGCCCAAATACTTATACTCACAGGTGGAAAAACTACTGTGGCTGAGTGCGCATAAGGCATTACAACAAATGTAACATGTGGCCATCAAAATTCATGGAACAGGATAGATATTCACCATACACAGACAGGAAGGAATGGTATTTTACAAGAGAATAATATGTATGAATTTGTGATGTTACAAAGATAAAAGAAATCCTTAAGTGACCTCTAATAACTGGACAACTACTAGTCAGTCCATTCCATACCTTTTAAAATCATTCCACTTGCTTCAAATGTAACAAATCTACTAGGTTTTTCTTTTTTGTCTGACTAAAATTTTCTTCATTTATATCAATATGTTCATTCCGTCCTGAAATTCTTTTTTTTTTTTTTTTTTTTTTGGTTTTGGTTTTTCGAGACAGAGTTTCTCTGTGTAGCTTTGCGCCTTTCCTGGAACTCACTTGGTAGCCCAGGCTGGCCTCGAACTCACAGAGATCCGCCTGGCTCTGCCTCCCGAGTGCTGGGATTCGTGCGCCACCACCGCCCGGCTCCATCCTGAAATTCTTAAGACTCATACCAGCACTATTCCCAGTGACCTATACAAAGAACTCTTGTCTACAGAATTCTTGGGACAAACTATCTCAAGATTATTTTCCTTCCTCCATGCTAATTTTTCCTACTTTCCGGGATGGGCAAGCACTTCACTTAAAACCAGGCTTCTCATCTTTTGTGCCTTTCACTCCCCCATTTCTCCTTCCTAACAGTCTATGAAAGTTCAAGAATAGACCCCAATTCTTTTTTTAAAGAAATCTCACCTCAGATGAGTAATTATTGAGAAGCTGTTCTGATAATCCCAGAAGATAATGATCCAATGATTCCTTGAGATTTTGGTGGACAGAAAAGCCAACACTAGGCTGAAATTTTTCTACAGCACATTCTTTCACAGTGGTTAAAAAATCCATCTTGTCAAAAGTTGTCTGAAGAAATAGTTCTTCTACTTCTGAAAATGAAGGCTCTTCTTTATCTTGGCAGTGTTGTTCACTTCAAGAGTGAGATCAATGATTAATAACCATAATCTAATACTTTTTCAACTTATTTGCAACATATTACATATAAAAACATCAAGAAAGCATTTACACCATTCAAAGACTGCTCATATAATTTGTGAACTATTCTGTCAAATGCTTCTTTTTCTTCTTTGGGCTCTTATAGGAAATTGAATTCAGGTTGGAAAATGTCATTATTCCATAGCAAATTTTACTCACAAAAACATAGACGTTACAATTTAAAAAGGCAAGTTCAGAGAACCATTAGACACTAATACTCAATAACTGAATGTGACTACCAAAACACTGCCTTCTTTTCACCTTTTACTTCCAAAATGTGTGATTTTTCTTTCACTTAATGCCTTTGAGAGAGAGACTGGGTATCTTCACATCACTGAGTTATTTTCAGTCACAGTGACAAACTTAAGTCTTTGAGTCAATCCACTAAAAACAAGGTTTTAGCTGTTTTTACTCTAATTGTAATTGGGTTTGATTGATTCTAGTTACTCTGCTCAGGATGGTCTCAAACTTCTGATTTCAAGATACTCTTGCCTCAGCCTCAGTGTTGGGACCACAGGACATCATTATATCCAGCTCTCACTAGGTTTTCTTTTCCTCCCCGCCATCCATGTAGCTAGTTAGGTTGAATGTGGGGGGGGGGGGGTGGCGGGGATACATGTGTGCCACAGATGCACATGGGAAGCGAAACAAGGACTTGCCA
Organism: Peromyscus melanophrys; assembly: GCA_902168415.1. Taxonomy (NCBI): domain Eukaryota; kingdom Metazoa; phylum Chordata; class Mammalia; order Rodentia; family Cricetidae; genus Peromyscus; species Peromyscus melanophrys. The sequence continues at coordinate 6,591 of CABHPR010158156.1, read as the reverse complement.
GAGTCAGTTCTTCCTTCCAGCATGTCAGTCATCAGGTTTGGAAGGTGCGTTTCCTGCTGAGCTGTCTCACTGGCCCACTTTTAAACCTAAGAAATTTTACTCAACCAACAAAAAAATGGGTCCCTACTAAAAACTCACTTCCCATAAATTTTTATGTTCTCAATTTCCCATCACAACTGTTTAGTTTTGACACTTGTTATAGATGTTATAATATATAGCAATGCAACTGTAACCTTCACCTAAAGTTATAGAACAATAAATTATAATCACTGATAAAAACTTCTCTCCCTGCTTAATTATAGTGATTTTTTTCTTTAGTCAGATCAATTTAGATCATAATTACTAGTAAGATGAGCTCCCACCCAGCTAGAATTATCTGTCTAATTAATACTATATCTTAAAACAACATATATTTTCTTATATAACATACCATTCTGGCACACTTTGAAAAAACTTCATTGCAGCTCTAGAGTTTTTCATAGTCAGACTTACAAGAATTTTCTCTAGTACAAGATGAGGAAAATTACTAAAAAAGAAAAATGAAAAGCTTTACTTAAAAGATCATGTCATTAGAAAAGAAATTCTTGAACACTCATGTATATATAGCTACAAATTATGACCCCTAAAACTCAGATCCCAAACTAAAAATGCTTTCATCTGTCCTAAATCACTTAGTATTTGAAAGAATTTATTAAAGTGGCTGGAACAATGCTACTATAGTTTCCAACACTACTTAGAATAAGTTATATATAATTTTAAAAGTAGGATTTCTTTTTAAAAATATTTAATATTTTTATTTTTATGTGTATGGTGCTTTTCCTGCATCGATGTCTTGCACTGTGTGTGTGCCTGGTGCCCACAAAGGCCAGAAGAGGGTATAAGATCCCCCGGGACTGAAGTTACAGACAGTTGTGAGCTTCCGTGTGGGTACTAAGAATCAAACCCTGGTCCTCTGGAAGAACAGCCACGTGCTTTTAATTGCTTGAGTCATCTTTCCAGCCCCCCTCCCCCAATAGCATTTCTGAGAGAAGAGATTATAAACTAAAGGAAAAGCACGATGTTCTACCCTCTGGAGGAAGGAGAGGTAAACTGGGCCCTTCCTTCCTGGGGCTTAAGTCCGACTTTGTTTTTCTTATCATTCATGTAACAAATTTCACCAGAAGACACCCATTATGATTATTAAGGAATAAGGACAAGGTAAGGGACTTGCTCACAAAAGGTCACAAAGAAACACCCCAGACCAGGTGTTGTGACACACGCCTTTAATCCTAGCACTCAGGAGGCAGAGGCAGGAGAATCCCTATAAGAGGCTAGCATGGTCTACATACTGAGCTCCAAGCCAGACCAGCTAGAGTTACATGGTGAGACACTGTCTCAAAAAAACAAAAACAAGCAGCCAAAACAAGCAAACAAAAAAACAGGTGTAATTTATGATGGGAGAAAGACATTCTGAAGGCACACAATGGAATGGGTGATCATAATAATTCACTGTGTATTTAAATAAGTCAATGTGTTCCTAGTAAGTAAATTACAATTATTTGAAAAGATAATATGTTTACCCTGATTTAAAGATTTTACAATGTATGCATGTATCAAAATATTACATGGTATACCACAAATATGAAAAATCTTTATAAATACACTAAATTTTTAAAAAAGAATTATGTGTCTATCCTTCATGAACATCTCCCATATCCTACAGTGAGATAATCTCTATTTTAGAAATGATCCAGCACAAAGATACAGATAATTTTAAAATTTTAGACAGAACCTCAGAAAATTCTGCATTGAGTATAAAATGAAGCTATCTGGTATTGTAGAGGAGCCTTATAAAATTAAACAAGTAAACAAGTACAGACAAAAGAAAACAAGAACCCAGGAGTACACCAATAAACTACAATTACCTCTGAAGAACCGGAGGCGGGTCTGTGCTGTCTTCTAAGTCATCCTCTAACTGGTAGAATAAGAGCCATCTCATTATTGACTCCTTTATAGAAAAAGTTCTATTTACTTCACACATACTTTGCTCTGTTCCCATTTTCACTGAATCCGGAACCACACAGATGCTAAGTGCCGAAGTCAAACAGCATACTGAAGGACTATAAAGCAATGCAAGACGACTGTTAGAAGCAAGCTCTTCGAGGGGCAGAAGCCTTACCTATCCTGCTTACCACTGAGACTGCCATGCTCAGGGCAACTAGGTATATTTGGTTAACAAAGTAGTAAAAGGAAGGTTACATTTGAGAAAATGCTTGATTATCTTTTTTCATCCAAAAAAATATACAGAACTACAAAAATGTTTATGAATAGTAAATAATTATAATTATAGGTAAATGAAATTTAAACTTTATAATCCTTCAAAGAAAACTGGCCTTAAAAAAAATAAAAAGGCAGAACATGGTGGCTCACTTCTTTAATCCCAGCACTAGGGAAGCAGAGGCAGGCAGATCTATTTAAGTTCAAGGCTAGCCCATTCCAGAGGGGGAGGCCAGCCAGAGTCATACAGTAAAACCCTATCTCCAAAAACCAACAAAAACCTAAACAAAACGCTCTGTATTATTAAGCATTTTGGGCCAAACAACAAAAGCATCCAAAACAAAATTTACTATATCTTTTACTGAAGCAACAAACTACAAAAATGATCAGGGACATACACTTGTTTGTATATGTAAAAGTAAATATAATGCAACCTACCTTGAAGGTTTACAGGCTGAGCCAGTAAATAACTTCCAGAATTCTCTATCAAGTTCAATTAAACTACCTTGAATAATGGCCCCAAGTAAACCAAAGTTTTCAGTCTGTGTATGTTCAGAACTTATACCACGAAAGGCAATAGACCAAATTTTAATCCATAGTTTCAATAAATCTGACTTCTGAGAGCTTTCTATGTTTGATTTCTTGCCTTGACATAAGGCAACTTCCATAAGGCATCGTAACACATGTGGGGTGCGTTCTCCACGCCGCTGTTGAGGCAGAAGCTGGTACAGTATCAGTAGTAATGGAGATAGCTCACAGTTAGGTAAACTGGAAGGATACTTTGATATTAATTGAGTTGTAATCTGTAACCTGAAAGGAAAAAAAAAACCAATCTGAATATTTTTCAATCCTATTAACAACCTAAAAGAAAACAAATACACAAATTCTTCACTCTTTTCCATAGTGTTTTCAAAATAAAATAACTATTGGAACCTCCAGCTCACTCCTGCTGATCCAGAAAGCCCCATTCCGCCTTCTCTCCCTCTCTTCCTCTCTCCCTCCTTCCCTCCATCCCTCTCTCTCTGCCACCCTCTTAGAGAATCTCCAACAGAGGAAAGGCACCAAAAAGTCCAGTTCTGTATTCTTGGCTGCTACAGCAGTTCCTCCCCTGAAGTTGCCAACTGCCCAAGTCCCCAACTAAGCACTCAGCTTTTGACCATACTTGGGCACAAACCCAGCTTGTAGCAGATAAATCATCACCCCTTGTCTACAACCTATATAAGCTCCCTGCTTTAGTTCTGCATGTGACTTCTCCTGCCTAGATCTCTGGGGCTGGAGAACTCACCAGGAGTTGCTTTGCTCAAATAAACCTGTTTTTTTTTTTTTACTTTTTCAATTCTGCTTGATCTGGCTTACTGCACTAGCGGAGAAACCTATTATCGGGGTACAGAAAACCTATTACTAGCTAGCTAGGTATTTACATAAGCACCCCCCAGAAACCTCAATTTCTAATCTTTTGCCACCAAAATTATTCTATGTTAGAAAAATAAAACCTAAACATTTGTTCTTTGATACCAACTTATTATTCAACACAATGTGTTGAGAATTCTCTAGAACAGTGGTGTTCAACCTGGGAGTTGTACAACCCTTTCACAGGGGTCACATATCAGATATCCTGCATGTCAGATATTTACATATCAGATATCCTGAATATCAGATATTTATATTATGATTTATAACATTAGCACAATTACAGTTATGAGGTAGCAACTAAAATAATTTTATGGTTGGGGTCACCACAACATGAGGAACTGTATTAATGGACTGCAGCACTAGGAAGGTTGAGAACTGTTGATCTAGAAGGAGTGCTACTCAAAACCAGAAATCCTGTGTTATTCATTGCTGTTTATCTACAGTGTGACACATCAAAGTCAGTGATTCTTTTTTTGTTTGTTTTTGTTTTTCTAGACAGGGTTTCTCTGTGTAGCCCTGACTATCCTGGAACTCACTCTGTAGACCAGGCTGGCCTGGAACTCGAAAGATCTGCCTGCCTCTGCCAAGTGCTGGGATTAAATGTGTATACCACCACCACAGAGCTAGTAATTCTTGACTAAATAAAGAATCTAAAGTAGAACTGTCAACTATATAAAATAATACAAGCTTAAGCAATGAGTAACAACTCAATTATATCTAAATATTCCAGTAATATGGTGAAAACAGCAACAACAACAACAACAAAACCCTGTAAATTTCTAAGTGTACATAGGCACTCTGCTTAAAATATCCTGTTGTGTGATATTTTGTTTGTGTTCTGACAAATAAAGCTTGCCTGGAGATCAGAGGGCAAGCTAGCCATTAGTTAACCATAGAAGCTGGATGGTGGTGGTTCACACCTTTAATCCTAGCACTAGGGAGGCTCATCCCTTTAATCCCAGCATTCAGGAGGTGGAGAGAGGAAGTGATAAGGTGGAGCAGAGACAGGATCTCAGCACTTTTGGTTAGAAATCGGAGAGGTAGGAAGTCACTGGTGGCTGCTCCTCTGCTTCTCTGATCTTTCAGGTTATTACCCATATCTGACTCCTGGTTTTTATTGATAAGACTAATTAGGTTCACACTTCATGTTCCCTTTCAGCAAAGGGAACAGGCCTGACTAGATATAGTCTAATGATCCTTATCAGAGCTAATCTGTGATTCTAAAATTGTGCACATTTAAACACGCATGAATGGAAATAAAAAGAGGAAGAAAAAAAAACAGAAATCAAACCCTACTATCATGAGAAACATCAAAATTACCCTGTGATTCCTGAATGTTCTTTAATTCCCTGCTAATCCAATTCTACATGAAGGTACTTTGCACTGGAAATAAAATCTCTTCTTAATGAGGTTTCCAACTCAGTGAATCCCTGGAGGCAGAAAGCACAGCCAGGCCCTTCTTCCTTACTGTGTCTACATGTCTAAAAAGGTAGTCTGGTCTAGTGCAGCAGATGAACCTTTAGTGGTTATCTCAATATGCTATATACAATCACACTTTGCAACTACCACCTGGTCTGGGAGTAGACAAATGACAGCTCTGGTCAGCGGAGGCTATGTGGGGAAAAATATAATTAAATGACACTGAATAAGAAAAATAAATATTTTACCAAGGCACAAGATCAAAATCATTCTGTGACTTCTGAAGATGATCTTTTATCACCTCCCAGCCTACTTCTATTTTTCTTTTTTTGCAAGGCACACTGTAATCAGTGGATTCTCTTTGTGTAGTGTAAGACTGAGAAATCTCCACGGATCTGGTATCTTCATTAAAAAGCTGCAAAATTAAAAAACAAATTTTTATTACTATAATTTTCTAATAAATCATTAGGGGAAAATCCTTCTCAAATGAAGATACAGGAACTCATAATGATTAACAAGTTACAGAAATATATAAACATATTAAGAGAAATACTTTGCATTGCAATAATGACAATCTTAGAAAATATTTGCATGTAGGGTACTAACTTTATTTCCTGGGGACATTTACCAAAACTGCAAATAGTATATTTTCAACAGGATTAATTCTCAAATTTACTGAGCTGGAGAGATGGCTCAGCAGTTAAGAGCATTGACTGCTCTTCCAGAGGACTACGGTTCAATTCCCAACACCCACATGGCAGCCAACAACTGTCTGTAACTCTGAGATCTGACACCATCATACAGACAGACATACATGCAGGCAAAATACCAATGCAAATAAAATAAAAATAAATTTTAAAAGAAATTAAATTTACCATTAACATTTAAGAGAGCAAAATTACCACCAGGATGTCAACCAAATCTGTGGGGAGAAGAGTTTTACTTAAGACACACAGTAGGGCCAGGCGGTGGTGGTGCACGCCTTTAATCCCAGCACTCTGGAGGCAGAGCCAGGCGGATCTCTGTTAGTTCAAGACCAGCCTGGTCTACAAAGCGAGATCCAGGACAGGCACCAAAATTACAGAGAAACCCTGTCTCAGGAAAAAACAAAAAAAGACACACAGTACAATATCAACTGATGAATGGGTAAGCAAAATGTACTATATCCATATGATTATTACTCCATTATAAGAAGGTATAAAATACTGATTTATAGTATGCAATGGAAAATATTACACTATATGAAAGAAGCCATGCACAAAAGCCCACATATGTGTGATTCTATTTCTATGAAATATCCAAACAGACAAATCATTCATAGACATTAGAAGTAGATTAGTGGCTAACAGAAACAAATAAATGTAACTGAAAGCTAGGAGGTCTGAAGTTTCTTCTGAGATAGATCTTCGTGATAGTTTTAGGACAAATCAATAATAATTACTATTTTAAATATCAGTGAATTTTATGCTACATGAATTCTAATTTAACTTTTTAATTAGGGTA